>JAFFZH010011631.1:30605-41240 GCA_018420115.1 Euura saliciscinereae
TAAATTTCTTCACTGGTTATTCCCTACAACTATCGCATCTCATTCTTCCCCCATTATTCCTTCACAGTTCACAGTTTTATCTCCTTTTCTTCTTTTACCAAAAACGTTAGTAGGGCCCTAGCGGGGCCCTAGATAGTTTTCCCGACTTAGAAGTCAATTTCTATAAAAGGAACTTCAATTATGTGGAAAATGATTGAGATGATGAAAATGTGGATATTTTCAAGTGGTGATTGGAAAATTATTGATCGATCGATCGATGCTGATATTCGAGAGTGTGATACGTCAGATATGGGTAGATGTGGTAGTGAGTGGGTATTGTAACGGGCAACGGCACGGCACGGCATGGCAAACAAACGGTAAATACAACAGAGAGTAACAGCAGGTTTCAAGGCGAAGGCTATTCCACTTGTATCTGACATCGGACTCACTCTCTTGCCGATGTATCCGCGTGTTACTTCAGAGCAATATTGCAAGAGATTATACTGCCATACTATAACTGTACAATTATAATACGTAACCGCGTCACTCGTCGGAAAGTAACCTTTTTTTCTCCTCATTTCTCCAAACATTGATAAATAAATAAATGAAAGTACAAGGTGGCCAATATAAAAAGTGAAATAAATATCTCTCACTTTTCATGGACAAATTGTGATTTTTCCATCACTGAAATTTAGAAGAATTAGTTTAATTTATAATTCATACAAGTTTTGTTGGAAAAATCGTTTTTGTTTAATTTGATATAAGATTTGAATAAACTTCATTAGAACACATTAAATTTTATCTAGATTTTTGTTTTTTTACATGACATTTTGAAATGTTAAGGAATTAACTCGTAGCTCTGATACAATAAAGAATCACTATTTTTCGTTTCATACAATCATTTTTGTGGATCTCAGATATTAACATGACAAAACAGTTTTCGAAATGATTTTTGTCAATCAAATCAAATTCGATTTCGATTTTATCTCTATCAAATCGTATAAAATTTTGTCGAATATGATCGAATTCAATCAGAGTTTATAAAATTAAGGTAAAATTATGTGTATCTGACCTGATAATATATATCTGGCAAAATCATACAAAATTCAGGAATTACGTGCAATTTTATATTGATTTAGAAAACTATTCAAACGAGATTGAATTCGATCAGATTTTCATTCAATCTGATAGATTTTGCATCCAATGAGACGAAGACTATTTTTTTTCCGGGTAACCGCGATATTGGTCGAAATCTAACGACGAATTGGAAATTAATTGTATTTTAACATCTTTGATTTATTACATGGAATCATTATAAATATGACTTCGTATGTATTTTTTTTTGGCTAGAGTCGATAAACAATCACGATTCAAAATTCATTATCCTTCAATAACGTTTTTTTTTAAACAATGCAAGTTAAGTATCAGATCTGATACAATATGAATGAAAAAGAAATAAAATTTTCCGAATTTGGGTTCTGATCGAAGTGACTCGTGTGACAGTTTCATTTTGGGAATAACACATCTAATTTTCAATATATTACATTTTGATATCTTTAATCAATTGTTTTTTCGATTAGAAACAAAAAATGGTAGAAACGTTCATTCAATTTCATTTCATTTGTGTCTATGACAATGTTGGACAAAAATTACATATAGAAAATCGATTGAAAAATCAAAAGCATACGAAAAGAATGATTAAAATTTCGAATCAAATTAAAAATAGGACTAAGTAGATGGACAAAAATTAAAGATTTTAATCACAAACGCTTTTTAGTCACTCGAATATCAAATGAATTTTGGGGAAAAAAATATATTGATATACAATTATTCATCGCTTTAAGGGTCGTGTTGTAAAAATTCAACTAAAAATTAAAAAACGATATAAAAAAAAATGAAAAAAATATTTTGAACGCATTTTTAGTGGTAATTATACTGTGATCTCTCATCATTATAAAAATGACTATGAGACAGTACCCGATTCGATTATCTCTGAATTCTCAAAATTGTATTTCGATAATCAATGTATTATCAATCAATCAATTTCTCTCTGTGTTTAATTCAATTTTCGGATTTTCGATATCGAAAAAATTTTTTCACGACTCTAGATTCCGGGATAAAGTAAATTTTCAAATTCCCAAACGTCGATAAGTTGATTTGCGATTCTGTACAGACTGGACCCAGACTCGAGGAAAACATTGTACGACGAAGATCCGTATCGATCTTTGCCGACTTGCACCTGGATTGACAACCGTGGACCGCGTATTCCCACACTTATGTTTCACACATATGGAAGACACGAACGTGAATCGAGCTTGTCTCGTTTGAATAATGTCAGAAAATAAAACGTCTTCATACACACGACTATATTCCGTATTATTCTTCACCGCGAATAGATAAAAAACAATCGTATCTCACGCGCCGTTTCGTATTAGCTATCCATGCATTATACATATATCCCCGAGTAGAAATTGCGGTCAGGCCACAATCAGGGCATGATCAAGCAAACCTTACCACCTGATCAGGTGCTTATTAGGCTGCCTGGTCAGGCCCTGATCAGTAATGTAACGTAACGTTCTAGAATTACCTGATCAGGCTGAGTGTAGGTTTGATTGCCAGGCCCTGATCAGTATTTTACAGCCAGGCCCTGATTAGGTTTGTTGATCAGGCCCCGATCAAGCTTCCTGATCAAGCTTCCTGATCAATCCCTGATCAAGCCCTGATCATATTTGTGGATTTGTGTTTGTATCATCCGATGCTACAAAAATAATGATTAAATAAAAATTTTATGGGTTGAGTAAGCTGAACCACTCATACTCGGCCGCATACCAACGCTAGAACGCAATTTCACTTCAGAAAAACTTCGCATTGTTTCGACCTAACCGGGTTCCGATCCTGGACCTATCGCTCGCTCGCATTACTAATCGCACGCCTTACCTACTACGCCAAACTACTTATTAGATATTGTGAAAACTTTGATCTACTAATAATAAGAGCTTCAAATATATTTATCTAAATGATTATCCTGCGTGCTTCCGGCAGGTTAAAAGTGTACCAAATAATGGTTGATTCTTAATGAATCACACGTTTCACACTGTGGCATGAAACCCGTAATAAAGACAGCCTGATAAAGACCTGATCCGGGGCGTGGCAGGCATGCCTGAGTAAGGGATGCCTGGCGCCAACCTTGCTGGCGGCCATACAGGCTTGCCTCAGTAGGGGATGCTTCATACCAACCTGGACAGGGACGCAACAGCTGGCGCGCTGCACTTTCTAGTATCATGTACTCTAGAAGCCAATCTGACCAAGGGTCCAACAGGTAAACCTCGGTAATTGTTGCCTGATAGCATCCTGATCAGGGGCCCAACAGGCAAACCTTGGCAAGTGTTGCCCGATAGCATCGTGATCAGGGGCCAAACAGGCATACCTTGGTAAGCGATGCCTGATAGCATCCTGACCAGGGGCCAATCTGGCACACTTCGGGAAGGGATGCCTGTCAGCTCCTGTCCAGGGGCCCAACAGGCATACCTTGGTAAGTGATGCCTGATAGAATCCTGATCAGGGGCCCTACAGGCAAACCTCGGCAATTGTTGCCTGATAGCATCCTGATCATGGGCCAATCAGGCAATCCTTGGCAAGTGTTGCCTGATAGCATCCTAATCAGGGGCCCAACAGGCAATCCTTGGCAAGTGTTGCCTGATAGCATCCTAATCAGGGGCCCAACAGGCAATCCTTGGCAAGTGTTGCCTGATAGCATCCGGATCAGGGGCCCAGCAGGCAAACCTTGGCTAGTGTTGCCTGATAGCATTCTGACCAGGGGCCCAGCAGGCAAGCCTTGGTAAGTGTGGCCTGAAAGCCTCCTGACCAGGGCCATATCAGGAGTGCCCCTGTTAGGGATACCTGATGGGACCCTACTCAGGACCACAGCAGGTTTGTCTTACTCAGGACCGCCTGAACAAAGCTCAATCAGGGCCTGATAGCACATCAGGCTAGCCCTATCAAATTTCTACTCGGGTCTCTCAAATGATTAACGGTACAATGATTACGATCCACTCTGTAAATAAACTCGAGTTCAAACAACGCACTCACGTCAATATTATCATATTAGCGAGAAACCTGTGTTTATCCTCTTTTATCAATTTTTTTTTTCTTTATCTTTTTCCTTTTTCCTCGCATTCGTTAACTAATTCTGTCCGAAGAAAAGAACGATAATAATTGAGGGATGACAAAAGAAGAATAGTGAAATCAGATAACATTTTTTTTTTATAGGCAGATACGTCCTAAACGGTCAGCGACCATTCTTTCATTATTCTTGACCCTTGATTATAATTCATCTGGGGAATGTGCTCTTCGCTACTACGTCACGCATTTGACAATCGCAAGGACGTCATTACACGGTGCAGCGCGCGCCGCGGGTCTCTGTGACGTTAAAAGGTCAGCGGCTGCTGATCACAGCAGTGTAAAACAATTAAGAAAATAACGGAGTGTCTATTGGATATGATGTTTTTTTCCTCTTTCTCTGTCAGAACGAAAGCAATATATATATGAAGTAAACGACCCAGTTTCTGACCCTGTGAAAATGTTAACTATGAATTATTGTAGCTTCTAAATCAGCCAAAATAATATGAAAACGGAAGTTTCATTCAGGGTGTCTACTTAAGTCAGGATCTGAAATTCCCTGAGAATTCCAGGATATTTCAGGCTATTTTTTTTTCCTATTTTTCCAGGTGTACCGAGATACGATTTTTATTATTATTTCGCTAAATATACTAATTATATAATATCATGACTCCAATTGATGATAAAAAAAAATGAAATTTAATGAGAAACTAGTTGAAAAAAAACGTAGTTTTTTATCTTCTTTCCAATTATTCGTCTCGATTTCAAAGTTTTTACTGTATATAGTGAGTAAAAAAAAAAAAAAAAAAACTACGAAGGGAGTCAGAAACCGGGTATTTTGTAACCTTGTGTAAAATAAAACGAGAGCATTATACAGGAAGAAAAGCAAAGATTGTTCGAATTGTTCCGGTTCTCTTTGAAGTATGAATTATTGAAGGAAAGTAAGGTTAGCTGGGGAATATCCCATACTCCGCGTTGGCGACCGAGAGACCGATATCTAATCTGATTAGTCGAGGAACTTGATATTCGGTGGTATAAGAGAGGAGGAAATTCGTGGAATAGAGAGAAAAGGAGAAAAATAAAAGAGCCGGGAGGAAAGTCCGAAACCGGAACTTCCTTCCTCAGGTCCACGGTTTTTCTCAGAAATAGCACTGTTCCGGAGGAGTTCTTGGTCGTACGAAACCGCTGGTACACCGGAAGCTCGAGATTAGGAGGGCATACGAGAATAATTACGACGCTGCTCCGCCGCAGACTTCGGTGGCTACAGAAAGCTGAAGAGAAGAAAATGTCGACTGGATACTGGAACGCGAAAGAAACCGTAAAAATCTTGGGTCAGATAGACAATCTGTCCTATAACGTTTCGCCTTTGGTTATACGTAGCCTCCGCTGCAGTCGCCCGGCACGGATCACGTCCCACACTCCGCTCCCATCCTCGTATTGAGGGCATCACGCTAATAATAGATGGCCAGAAAATTTTTAGCCCTTGATGCGTCCGCGTTGAAGATCCGATCCGCGTATCTGGGTCTCCTCGCCATCAGACTCGCGGACGCGCGAGGAAAGGGAGAAAGATCGATTCAAGTTTATAAATTATAGAGGCTTTAAAAAGACGCGCCGATTGAGTCATCGAGAATTCGTCTGATCGCTTCGAATCCTGGGAAGTATAATTAGAAAGAAACTGAATAGTTAGTTTTTTCCAGCATGGGTATTGAAAAGTATCTTTTTGACGCTTGTTTTTGATCCGAAAAGTAGAATTTTATACAGAGCTAACTTCAGGACTTCTTTAAAGAGTACTTTCTGGGCCGTTAATTGCCGTAGAGGCAGAAAGCCTTTCAAACCGCGTGAAACAGGTTTCAAACTGTGGAAAAAAAAGGTTGAAAAATTGTTGAAAGCATTTAAAACCGGTCAAAACAAACATTCAACGACGATTAAAACCGGTTCGAACATGTAAGAACGTTTGAAAACCGTTAGGAACGTTCAAAAACCTTCAATGACGGTGAAAAACCTTTCGAACCGTGTAAAACAGGTTCAAAACTGTTGGGAGAGGTTTAAAACCATTAAAATCGATTCATAGCCGGTCAAAGAACTTTCGAACCTCCTAAAACTAGTTGAAACCTGTTGAAAACCTTCGATAACGGTTAGAATAAACAATCGAAGACGATTCAAACCGGTTGGAACGTGTAAGAACGTTTGAAAACCGTTAGAAACATACAAAGACCTTCAATAACGATCAAAAACCTTTCGAACCTTGTAGAACAGGTTCAAAACCGTTGGGAGAGGTTGAAAATGGTTGAAAACCATTAAAATCGATTCATAGCCGGTCAAAGAACTTTTGAACCTCCTAAAACTAGTTGAAACCTGTTGAAAACCTTCAATAACTATCAGAATAAACAATCGAAGACGATTCAAACCGGTTGGAACGTCTAAGAACATTTGAAAACCGTTAGAAACATACAAAAACCTTCAATAACGATCAAAAACCTTGCGAACCTCGTGGAACAGGTTCAAAACTGTGGAAAAAAGGTTGAAAAATTGTTGAAAACATTTAAAATCGATTCAATAACGGCCAGAAAACTTCCAAACCTCTTTAAAACCAGTTTGAGACGGTAAAAAAAACATTGATGATATATTCAGTAACGGTGGAAAACCTTCCAAACCTGTCGGAACCAGTTTGAAACGGTAAAAACATTCTTATCCGATGAATCAACGGTCGAAAACCTTCCAAACCTCTGAAAACTAGTTGGAAACTGTCGTAAACCTCTGGATGCGTTCAATGACTAAACAAAAAAAACCTCTCGATCTTCTTAGAACAGGTTTGGAGGTGTAAGAAAGTTCTAAAAACTGCTGAAAACATTCAAGATGAATCAATAACGGTAAAAAAAACTTCCAATTTCTCTCAAGATTGACCATTCTTATTCGTTGAAGCCTTGACTCGTCTTCGACTCACCAGGTGCGCCAACGTCTCATACCGAAAACATAACCTCTCCCAAAAACAGCTACTTTTGTAGTGCCGGTTACAAAAATGTCTGTCACAGGCTCGAAGCTTCTCATCATTCAGTGATTTTTTTTTCAACAGCTTTTCTCTCGTGAAAAATCCCACACTCAGAAGAATGTCTGGCATAAGCTATAATTCTTCATAGTAGATATCGAACTTAATTATAGAATATTCCGAATCATATTTTCAGTTCGGTATTTAATTATTTTTATAGAATTCTTTCAATTATGATATGCAACAACAATATAAATATTATTTTCACTTGAGGAACGCCTATAGAATCTTTTTTTTCTTTAGACAAATGCAACCTCGTTTATTTCAATTTTTTTTTGTACCGTAGGAAGAATGAAAATCATTCGCTATTCTCAAGAATTTGGTATCGCTGCTCCTAAGAACGATAGTTCCCCCCAAATATAACGATTTCTGTTAAGTGTATAAAAATGGAAAAATTTGGGTTCAATTTCCTTGTTGAAATCGATCAAATTATCGATCATCGTGTTATTCGTGTTCGTGGTATATATATGTAAAAGAAGCCGAGGATGGAGGGCGTGAATTGAGTCTCCGGCCAAGGAGCCTCGCCTATTATTAGTTGCACCAGAACCCTGCATCTGCATCTATACATCTGAATTCTACGCCCTCTTGCGATCTAGAAGATAAAAGAAACTCAAAAATCTATAGGGTACACAAAAATAAAACGGAGGTTCAATCACGGATCAAACTCGTAGATCCTATACACGATATCGATCATATCAGATGATAATTTTAGCGCGGAGTAGCGACGCGTCTGTGGATCAGACGAAGAGAAGTAGTAGAACCCCGCGTGAAAAGTCCGATGCACAAAACGAGACGGAGACAGAGACGACAGACGCAGAGAGACGGAGAGGTAACGCGTTTCACGTTGTTAGCTAGAGCCCGAATGCCTGTGTGGGTGTGGGTGAATCGTGTTCGCGGCTCTCGGCGTGCTACTTTCACTGATTGATATTTGGGTCAGCGGGTACGCGAGGGGGTTCCTCTCTAAATGCACCTCGCGTTCCTACACCCGATTTTATCAATCCGAATATCGCCAATAATTTATCCAATAACATCGGGGATCTAGAATAGAAAAAAAAGGGAGCGACGAAATCGGCTGTTTATCGACTCGCTTTTTATCGCATACATTTTTGTTTCTTGTTGTTGTTGTTGTTTGTGCGGAATAAAATACGCGAGGTGCTGCCGTCGATGGATCGCGGCCGGTGCCAACGACGATTACCACGACGGTGTGCCACTTTCACTTGGTTACATAACAACCGACGGGGAACTGGGTAAATGGGAGAACCACAATCTACGCCACCAGCGATGCTTAGCCGCCGCGGAGCGGGCGCCGGAGCGGGAGCGGGAGCGGGCGCGGGCGCAGCTTTGGTGCGATCGGGAGCCGCGGACCTACCGTAACCGAACATTCTTATTCGTCATATCCACATATTGTAGGATTTCATTCGACTCATCGGCATTTCATATGGTTTGAGGCATCATCCGCTGCAGGAGAGACGACGAGACGTTGAGATATGGAATTTTTCATGATTTTTAGGATTTACGTCAATGGCGATGGCTTCGGAGACTGAAGCCGAAGTCCTGCTTCGGTTTTTGATGCATTCGCAAAGCAGGTTTTAATATATGCGATGAGAGTCGTCGTCGTGTTCTTCGGTGGAAAGTGAAACCGCGATTCTCAAAGTTCGAAGTAGTAACGTTGAACAGACTGCAGCTTATTACAAGTACGCGATGTGCCATGGCGATGAGAGGGAGACGGTACCCATAGCAGATTTTCAGATTTCGTATATGCAGCTGTCATAGTTCCACCGAAAGTCATTTTTTTTAGACTTTTTAATGGTTTTTCCATGATTTTAGGAAGAATTTTTTTTCTGTTTATGACGCACGAAATAAAATCTATTGGTGGACCGATTTTAGTTTTTCTGGTCTCAAACCGTTCAGTAAAGAGGCCTTTTCGATATGAACGGATAACTTTTTCATAACTTTAATTTTACTCGAGTTATCGTGAAAAGTAACGTATGAAGACAGAAAAACGCTATTTTATTATAAAAAATGATGAATATCTGGTACAATTTTTATCGGATCAAGAAGTTCTCTGTTCATTTTGAAAAGGCCTCTTCACTGAATGAGTTTGAGACCAGAAAAACTTGAATCGATCGATTTCATTCTGTGCATCGTAGACCAAAAAAAAAATGTGTTTCCAAAATCGTGTGAAAAACACTCTAAAATATGAAAAATGACTTTTGGTAGTTTTGAAATTTTTATGTTTTCCTTGTCTTCTCTCATTCTTGTACTGCAGTGATAATGTTCACACTAGCATTTATATTGAATTCGTATTGGATCTTCAGAACTTTAAACTTCCCTGATATTTTCCCTACAATAATTTTTCTGTGAAATGAAATTCTCTGATATTTCTAGGGTTTTTATCTGTTGCAGGAAACCCTGTGTATTATATTAATATTGTTATACAACTGTATTATATTGGAGCTTGGAGAGAAAGATATCACGTATTCTATACAATCCGACGTACGCAGACACCATGAAATTGAGAATAAACAAAAATGGCCGAATGTTTGCCATAGAAACATCTGTGTGATTGTTAACACATTTTCTTAGCTGTTCACGAAATCGAGTACATTGCATATTTCAACTGCCTATTTCGTGTGATACTAAATTTCATATTTCTACAATTCTACTGTAATAATCGATAATCTATCAAATTGTGGAATAATTTTTTCAAAAGATTCAAGTGTCTACTTAACTCCCCGTTCCTCTGTTGCCAGAGAGAAAACGAAGTTACTGGTACCAACCCGGGAGTGAAAAGTTGATTTTTCACTGGATCTCCACGTTTTGAGGTTATGTACGCATCTGATCAATTTTTTTATTGACGATATGTCGAGAACCAGTGACTGGATTTTGATGATTCTGGTCTCAATCGACGCGGATTTTCCAAACTTGGAACTGATTAAATTTTGGCTTCGATTGGTTCAGTCCTTTTCGAATTATCTAAATAACAAATTTTTTTAAATTACAGTAAAACCGACGATATCTTGAAATCGAATCAACGGATTAGAATGAAATTTGGTATTACAAGGTTTTTTGGGTCGCTGATCACGAATCTGAAGTCAGATTTGCGAAATTAAGAATGGCGAATCTAATTTGCTGGGGAAAAACACTAGAAACATTCGAGATCCTACGAAAATTGGTACTCGAAGGTTTTTTGAACCACTGATCAAGAATCTGAGGTCAGATTTTCCAAATTCAAAGTAGCTGGAAACAAAAAAAAAACACGGGAAGTTCAAAGGCTGGCTCATAGTCAGCCAAATATAATTTCTAACCATTTTGTGGATTCTCCTTTTCTGTGTCTAGGTATATGACGAAAATGGCCAAACACAGAGTGTTGCCTGTCCTCTTTCGATAGAAACTGGAAAACAAAACAAAAAAGAACAATTTAAAAATCCATAAAATAAAGTCAATGGAAGTAAAGTGAGTTAGGCCAGAGGGGGGGGGGGGGGGGGGGG
>JAFFZH010011633.1:0-45107 GCA_018420115.1 Euura saliciscinereae
TTTTGTCTTGCGATTAGGGAAACTGAATGGATGCTAGTGCGAATGTTCTTATTTCTAAGCATGTGAATAATTTTTATCGTTGGGTGCAAAGCGTTTTCATTTCATTTTTTTTTGATTGACCGAAGAAAAAAATCGGACAGAATAAAAAAAAAACACAACTAAGATAGGGGATGAAAAAATATTGAGAAACCGAGGAAGATGAGGAAGAAGGAGACTGAAGACAAGAGAAGGAAAAAATTAAGACACAGAAGACAAAGAAAACGGAGAGTGGAAGGAAGAGGATGTGAATAAGGATATTCAGTAGCGGCGGATGATCGTGCGTTCGACGAAGTAGTTTTGTTCCAAGGTTGAAAAGGAAGAACAATTACGAGAAAAAGAAAAATCCTATCAACCCCTGCTGCACAATCGACACTACAAAGAATACAGTACGATTTGGCCTAGTTCTTCATGCTTCACTCAGCATACAACACCTATTGCTGACGTTGACGGCTTGCTCGATGATTCATTGAGCATGGATTTGTTTTTGAAAACCAAATAGCGAGTTGACATCATAGGTTCTTTCACTGCCGGAGTGCGATCTGCGATTTTGTGAGATGTTGATGAAGTATGAACTTTAATGAAAAGAACAACCACAAAGAACACAAATCACTCAAAATCGTAAAACGGGGAAATAACTACTCTGGTGCAAGAGAAGAAGAAGAAGAATTGGAGACTCTAAGCTGCAGAGGATGAAGATAATGAATTCCTCTGCAAATCGCATGAGTTATAATATCCATTCAATTTTTCATCGTGTAAAAGAAGATCAACATGTCATCATATCATCGTAACATGTTGTCATAATCGGAAAATATTCACGCATGCATTTTTATGCGTGAATTATACGTGTTTTTTTTTATCACACTCCGAATCACTGCGAAAGTCGAAGTGGAAAGATCAAACTGATGAGGAAAACGACATCAGCGAAAGGACTCTTTAACGACTAGATGTCAAATGATCGAAAGATTTTGGATATCGCAAAAAATTTGCAATTGAAGACATAATTGCGAAGCGATTCCACTGTTCTTCGGATCTCCACGTTTGGAGTATTGTACGTGAATGAAGCAAATTGTCACTCTTCAAATTGCAGCGGAAAAAGAAGATGGAAAAAAATGTTTCACTGTCCGAAACACCTAATTGGCATATTTTGACTGCTCTACACGTGGAATTGAATTGGATAACAAAACAAAAAACTCCTGCGAATTCTGGATTATTTCAGACACTTCTTCGACCGAAAAATATCTCTGATCAGAAATTTTTTTTATCCATTTTGAACGATGCAAAATAACCTCTTCATCATATGGACATTCAGAAATGAATCGACTTGGATGCAACAAATCCTCCACGACATCTGGGGGGGATTTTGCACATTTTACACACATCTTCGATCGAGGGGCCATCTCCAATCAGAAAAATTTTCAATCCATCGATGAACTATAGCCACTCGCTGTTCTGA
This sequence comes from Euura saliciscinereae, assembly GCA_018420115.1. Classification (NCBI taxonomy): domain Eukaryota; kingdom Metazoa; phylum Arthropoda; class Insecta; order Hymenoptera; family Tenthredinidae; genus Euura; species Euura saliciscinereae. Next base: position 1,493 of record JAFFZH010011633.1, read on the forward strand.
AATCCGATGACCACCTGCAGACCAATAGCTTCAACTTCAACACGAATCATCGGATGAATCTTCTTTCATCTTCCTTAACGGTTCTCTTCTACATACAATTTTGGTTCCGGAAGTGGAATTTTGAACAACATCCCAAACGATTGCTGTCCTATACTAACTCATGGCTACACTGAATAAAATATCATAAATAGCAAGAAAATTGTACTTCATCCAAGTGAATATGTACTTGGATGAACTAAAATATCATCAAATCAATTACAATTTCTTGAATCAGACAAATTTTTAAAAACTTTTTTACGATATTTTTTTCAGTGTGGTTTTAATAATTGAGACGAAAAAAAATCGTGTTTGCAAATTAAAATTTCTTTCAGTATGAATGGGAGAGTGCGTGCAGTATAGTAGAATTGTAAGATATTATTTATGGATAGAAATATACTTCAAAATAACGAAGGAATAAATTTTTAGGCTCCACAATTATTAAATCATCTCTGACAAAACTGAGAAATATATATTTTAACGTGAATAATATTATAGAGTTAGAACTGCGGTGAGAATCTGAATGCGCAGCAAGTTGAATTAGAAAATATTCTTGCTCTTTATTATTCTATTTTTATACCATACAATAATTGGTTAGACGTGACAGCAATACTTTTGTTCAGCAAAATTCATTGATGATTGAAGAAAATGTCTCGTTGTTCGCTAGAACCTATGTTGATGTCTGAAAAGATGTTCAGCTGACTCATTAGCATTATTCCTTCTTGCCATTAAGTATTGCTGTCAGAACTATTCGCGCTGCTCACGACCGATGGCGGCGCTAGCATCGGGCCGTCACGTGGTCTGAAAAGAGTCCCCAAAAACCAATGGGGAATTCACCTTTCAATAATCTGAATTGTGACACATTTTTAGAACGAGATCCCACTGGGCGGGATAAAAAACTGTGTAACATACTAAAAATATATGAGAAATGATATTTTCAAACACTGTCACAGTCAATTATTTAAAATACTGGTGTTTGACTGAGCACGATTTCCCATGCTTTAGCATACGGAGTTCGACAGGGGACTCTTTTGAATGGTTCTTCTTACTGCCGTGTGGCGCTTTTCATTTCGTGAGCAACGCGAATAGGATTCTAGGTGTAATATATACGTACATAGGAAACATTGTTATCAATGAAATCTTCAGCAAACATCCTTTCACGAAGGTTTTCAGACAGTAAAACGGTTGCAAAAAAAAAGCACCTACCCTATTTCAGAAGCGATGCATGCGGGAGATCGGTGCAAAGATAGATCAGAATAATCAAAATAGGTTCGGCTAATTCGACATTTGTATCGACGGTGAAACGAAATAATAGAAGTGATGAAGAATAAAAATAATGCGATGCATCTAATCTGAGAAGAAACCAATATTTACCACTGGTGTAAAAATATCAAAAATGAGAAAACTTGTTGATAAAGCTCACTTCAAAAACGTTGAATTGCCAATAGTGTGATACCAAGTTTAGATACAAACCAAAAAATGCAAAAAAAACTACTACGTCTCCTGAAGTTATAAACTTGCTCGAAACTTGGTTTACAAATCGCTGGAAATTACAAGGCGCTGTTTTTAGTTAGGGAGCTGGGTGCCAAAATTTTTAAGTCATTTGAACATGTGGCAGACGCTATTTATATCGATGTTTGTATCATTAGAAACATTAAGGACCGCGTCTGCCACCGTGGTAAGGCTATATTTACGAGTTACAGCGTTACAAAAATGTAAGAAAAAAAGGGTATGGTAAGTCATTTGAACATGTCTGCCCTTTGGACCGATGGTTGTTATCATCCTCAAACTCACAAAAACGAAAAGGCAGACATTTTGGTAACTATGTTTAGTAGTAATCGATTTTTTAAATGTTTTTTATGACTTAAAAAAGTGTATGTCAAAGTAACACGTGGCAGACCGTAATTGTTCGATTAAAGACAATGTGAAAAGCCACAAAAAAATAGTCTGCCACCGTGGTAAGGCTATATTTACAAGTTACAGCGTTTCAAAAATGTAAAAAAAAAAAGGTGTGGTAAGTCATTTGAACATGTCTGCCCTTTGGACCGATGGTTGTTATCATCCTCAAACTCACAAAAACGAAAAGGCAGACATTTTGGTAACTATGTTTCCATAGGCAGACCATTTAAGTATATATTTTTTTAAACTCTACGCTCGCGCCAAGTTCCAAGTAAAAAAATTCGCGCATACAAAGTGTCAATGAAAATAATTAATGGTACATATAAACTTTATTGAATAAAAAAACGAAAAATTTAATAATCATAAAACCATTCATAATAAGAATAATCAGCCGTAATACCCGCTTTCCCTTGATTCTGCGCGAACTTCAAAAAATCGTACACCTCAAAGATATGGACCAAAATGTCTGCCTTTTGTTTTTTGTCTTCCGGGAGTCCTAATGAATCGAATGGGCGCAACTAGAACCATGTTCAAATGACTTAGTAGAGCTGTTTTTTTTTACATTTTCACGACCTCGTACACCTCAAACATAGTTACCAAAATGTCTGCCTTTTCGTTTTCGTGAGTTTGAGGATGATAACAACCATCGGTCCAAAGGGCAGACATGTTCAAATGACTTACCACACCTTTTTTTTTTTACATTTTTGAAACGCTGTAACTTGTAAATATATGGACATACGACTTTCGTCAACTGGACCAAATCGATTTGTATTGATCTGAACTTTCATCCATATCAATGTCAAACGTGTTCAAATGACTTACCATTTTGGCAGCCAGCTCCCTAACTATTTGAGCCCCAAAGGCATTCTCAAATACTCAAACTGTATCATAGGGGTAGTGAACGCAGTGTAAGGAATTGGAGCTTCGGCTACTTTAACGCGATGAAAACCGTCCTGATGATCCCCTTACAATAGAGAACAAGAAAATTCAGGCTTAGGCGTAACATGACCAAATTAGCTTTTCGCATTACGAATTTTTCATATAACTATGTTTCTTTGACATTTTTTCTTTCTATTTTACAAATATTATACTAATGAATAAATCTATATTCTGAATGAATACATTTGTACATCATAACAATACAAACTCCAACTATAAAAATACATTTTCTTTCCTCTTTTTTAAAATGAATATTATCATAATGATGAATAAATATTAATGCGAATAATTGTCTAGATATTAAACCTAAGAAAATGAAATATTAAAAATCCAGAAATAAAATAATATAAATAAATTATGCGCCTCCTTCATCCCGAGGGTTCTGTAAAATAGGAAATAAAACGAGATCGAGTAAGAAAATATACAGAAATGAAAAAAGATACACAGTACAAGAAAAGTATTCAGAGTTTGAATAAAAACATTACTCGAAAGTTCTGAAGGTAAATTAAAATGCATTGCTTACTGGCTGGTGGTGCGACCTCCGGTGGCGCTCCAAATCGGATGCCCGGAAAAACCTTCTCGGGCAGCGATTGCACGGGTATGGCGGTGGCCTCCCTATCCCGTGATGCTCCCGCTGGTGGTAGCGTAGCGTTATTTTGGACGCATACACCCGCCCGCAGCATCGAAGTTCGTTGTCCTCATTGTTTCCTGGAAGACGATCAGGAAATGTATTATTGTATCAGCGAGACTATCACTAAATTATCATGTTTATTTTTACTGTTATCATTTTTATTATTAGTATTATTATTATTTACAAGACGATGCCTATTCCGAGGCTTTGTTACTAACCTGGTCCAGGTTGAGGGGCCGGCGCAACCGGCGCAACCGGCTCAACCGGCTCAACCGGCGCAACCGGGGAGACCGGCGCAACCGGCGCAACCGGCGCACCTCGCGGAGACCTCCGAGGTACATTAAATTGTTGTTCATCTGTAACATGTAGAAATTGACCAGATAAATCTTGTTGTACGTTAAAACACCGTGTCTTTTTGGTTATCAATCACGTACCCTCCCCTAGCAGTCGCTCCGCGACCGCTCTCCGGGCATCCCTCACCGCGGCGCGCCTCCTCCTCCGTCGAGCTGTGGCGTTAAAAAAACGAAAATTACATTATTGCATTTGAGGCCTCGATAACAAATGCTACAACAAATACTTACCCCCTTCCCCCGCGGCCGCTTCGGCGTCCATGGCCCTCGCGCGGTCAATTACTGGCCTTGAAGAAAAAGAATCAATATTAATTGAAATAAACAGCCAGGAGCTTCAAAGCGACCCAATGGTCGAGAATCATCGATGCTTACAACACTTCTCCCAGCACGCGAGCCAGCTCGCCGTGCACCTCGACGGCCGCCAACTCCCGCCGCCTTCCGCCGAGCTGCTGCTCCAGGTCGGCCACTTCGGCTTCCACCTCGACCCTCTGGATTTCCATCAGGTTTACTGCAACGAAACAATGAATCGAGAATCAGAAGAAGTAAAAATGATGGAAACCATGGCAGGAGGCAGAGGTAATCAGCTCTGCATTTTGTCAAAAATTATTTTCACATTTTTATTGGTTAATTGTTCCATTGAGTCGGAAAAAACGTTCGCCACAAACCGGGCAGGGGTACGGGGGCGCCGCCCCAATATTATGGTATTTTCGGCGGTGGTAACGTACGGTGATTTTGTTTGCGTACCTAGTTCCGCAGCACAGGAGGGGGTCCGGTACGTGGACTGAAAGACGATCACAAAATGTATTATCGTATCAGCGAGACTATCACTAAATTATCACGTTTATTTTAATTTTTATAATTTTTTTTCTAAAGACGTTGCCTGTTCCGAGGCTTTGTTACTAACCTGGCGCGGGTTGCGGCTGATCGACCTCGTCGGGTCTTGGTGACACTGCAGGGGCATCCTCGTTGTCCTGGATGGGCCCGAGCGCGACCGGGACTGGTGCGACGTTGTTACGTAGTGGAGCTGTAACATGTAGAAATTGACCAAATGATTATTGTGCTACGTTAGAACAACATATCTTTTTATAAGGAGAGACTCTATCTTTTACATATCTTTTTGGTTATCGATTGGTTTGGTTATCCGACAACATATCTTTTTGGTTATCAATCACGTACCATTTGGAAATAAAAATCGCCCAATGGCCGCCCTGGCCGCAACGGTTGCTGGGCGCCTCTGCCTCTCTGCATCTATGGCGTTAAAAAAAACGAAAATTACATTATTGCATCTGAGGCTACGATAACAAATGCTGCAACAAATACTTACTTTCTTCGTTCAGCTGCGCTGCAGCAGCGCGAGCGCGCTCTTCTAATGGCCGTGAAAAAAGAATTAATGTTAATTAAAATAAACAGCCAGGAGCTTCAAAGCGACCCAATGGTCGAAAATCGTCGATGCTTACACCAGTTGTAACAGCTGGGCCACGGCGTTTGCGGCCTCCAGCTGGTTCCGGGCTCCTCGCAGCTGGCCCTCTAAATTTGCTATCGTTTTTTCCATTTCCGCCCTCTCGGCGGAATGGCGGTAATGTTTAGCTGTAGTTTAGATTTAGAAACGATATTGACTCTTCTCAGCTCGATATCAACATCAACTGACCCTTATCACACTTGAAGATGATCACAATGAAGTTGGTCAGTTCACCACCAGTTAACGTGTTTACAGTTGCCCAGCCAAAATCAGGGTATTTCAGCATGGCTCTACCAAGAATCTGATAAACTGTCAATCCAGAGCCTTCTTTTATCATTTTATCATTTGGACTTGGGTATAAACAGGCCCTTTCGGACCAGAAGATGTCTGATCCTTGTAATCCTTAGATTTCTGTGATCTAGCAGTGTTCATAGGAGGAGTGATATCAAATTTTGTCATCATCAGTGCCACTTTCTCTACATCAGCCTTGAAAGATGATGCAACTTCAGTAGCAGTTCTCAACTGAACCAATAAGGAACTTAACTCTTTTTTCTGTACATACGTGTTACACCTAAGAAGTAACGTTGTACGGAACTACTTTTGCAAGTGTGGGTTACACTTGAGACACACACAAACACCCCCTCCGTTTTCGTAAAAATAATATCGCGATGCTTACGAAATGTTTGGAAGACGATTTCTAAAGAATCAATATTTTTACGGAATGTCGGGAAGAATCATCGTATACCGGTGAACCGATTTCAATCACCTTGGTATCATCTTATTTTCATACAACACTCCTTTGTCGGATGAACATACAAGTATTTCATGTGTCGATATTCGGCGAAGATAATAGGAAGATTGGCATAAAAAATCGAAATAAAAAATGAACCGTAACAACTGAATAATTTTGCCAATTCTTGCAATGTGAAAAATAACACGAAACTCACCTTCTATCGGGGTCGGATCCGATGGTCGTGTGTAATCACTAATTTTCGGATCGCACAGCGTTCCAACGTATCTGCTCTTACGAGCGCAGATGAACGAAACGTCGACGCCGTTCGTCGAAAGAGATCCTCCAAACGAGTAAAGTAGCCAGAAGCGGAGTCGTTGCATTTTCCATGGTTATCCATTCGTAGCAGGATTCTCGCAAGCATCTGAGAAAAAGAATAAATGTGTGTTGTAGAGTTCAATACTTTTGATTACATACATTTTGAAGCGATATATTGCATCCAACGCATGAAACTTTTTGTAATTAGTTTTAACAGTTACCTCGATGCGTTCGGTTTGTTGCTGACGAAAAATCGTAAAATCGTTTCTCAAATCTCGCAGCATCTTCACGTAACATGTCACGAGGAGATATATGATTTTCATCATGTGCTTACAGTTGCTAAGTGCTTCTTCAGCTCTTGGAGCGGCCGATGATGGATTTGGCTGGCTCGAAAGAAGTTCGTCGAGTGAATGAAATGCTTCAAATTCGTCTGGTGCAAATTCCTGTTCTAGCTGTAGCTCTGATTTTATCATAATCGAAGCGTGCTCAGCATCGACAAACACTTCCAGCCGTTCACTTCGAAGATTGGCATAAAAAATCGAAATAAAAAATGAACCGTAACAACTGAATAATTTTGCCAATTCTTGCAATGTGAAAAATAACACGAAACTCACCTTCTATCGGGGTCGAATCCGATGGTCGTTGTGTAATCACTAATTTTCGGATCGTACAGCGTTCCAACGTATCTGCTCTTACGAGCGCAGATGAACGAGACGTCGACGCCGTTCGTTGAAAGAGATCCTCCAAACGGTATCCGTGGCGGTACGTCAAACGCCATCCCCCACAGCTTGCGAGGGTGTATCCTGACGTATTTTAACTGCGAAAGTAAGACGCCTTCCCGCGAGCTAAAACCTCGCAGGAGTAATTCGTGTAGCGCTTGCGTGTTGTAGATGATGTGTTTCCGCCCTACGGAAATCACCGGAAAGAGATTATAACCCTTTAAGTTGTCAAAACGGAAACCGGAACGTGTATTGTTGTATGTGAATCGTGATAAATAAATAAATAAACACTCACGACGCTGTCGTCGATCCGCCTCGAGTTTTTGTTTCGCCCAGGCGCGCCCTTGTTGTCCTCGTTCGCGTCGTTTGCGCCTTTTTCGCGCGAAATACAACCACGGTTATAACGTTAATTGTATCCCTTAAACTTTATTCATTGAACGCGCTAGAAAAAGACACAACGATGCAATCCCAACCGTGGCTGCATTTTGTATTACGCTCTTGGATAAAAATATTACTCGAAATTGCTAGAGGGAAATAAAAATGCATTGCTTACTAGTGCGAAGTACCGCTCGGGGTTCCGGAGCGGATGGTCGCCCCGGAAATTTCTCAGGTGCGACGCGGCCTCGTCGCGTCGGAAAAAACGCTCCCCACAAACCGGGTAGGGGTCGAGGGGGCGCCGCCCCAATATTGTGGAATTTTCGTTGGTGGTATCGGAGAGTTATCTTGTTGCCGTACCTCGTGCCGCAGCAGAGCAGGGGGGTCCGGTACGTGGACTGAAAGACGATCACGAAATGTATTATTAAAAAAAAAAAAAAAAAAGAGAGTTACCAAGTCATGTCAATACACTTCACCTAAGCTTCCTTTTACTGTCTCTGGGTATCTGTAATAGTGTCATCTTGCTCCTTGTTGATATCCTCCACAATTTCAAAGTATTTGTCTCTGACTCTGTTGGACATCTTGGCAGAAGCCGTGTCCCCAAAGCCCACATAACCTAGGTTTTGTCGTGTAATCAGGTACTTATTGACCATGTCACTGATTTGTGCGGCACTCTGGTTGTCACCTACTTTATAATTCCGGTATGAAGGGGACTCGAAAGCAGCAGTATCAGCGAGACTATCACTAGAGACATGTTCGCTCAAGCTACTCGAAATTTCGATAATAGCGCGGAGTCGCGACTCTCCTTTGGTAACGACTTAGACCTCAGGCCAAGGTATTCCGTCATTGTACTTGTGTTGCAAATATAAACCGGTCTCGTCCGATAGTACTTCATTCGGACTGAAAAGTTGGTATTGTGTCGCATCGGCAAACGAGTGCTGTGAGGCTTCCCCAAGTAAAGCGTACTTTCCTTCGAGGAATCTGACTCTAACATTACCGAAAAGAACGGTCTGAGCCGCGCGAAAAGCCCCTGAAGCGTCGTAAACATAAATTTTACGCACTTGAGGAAAATTTAAGAGCACGCTAAGCGCCATCGATTGCTGGCACTCGAGCGACGTGCGAACAAACTTATCTAAATTATCACGTTTATTTTTATTTTTATACTTTTTTTTCTAAAGACGTTGCCTGTTCCGAGGCTTTGTTACTAACCTGGCGCGGGCTGCGGCTCGACAGCTCCGGGGGAATGTTCGTCGTCTTGAACGTCCGGTATGGGCGGGACTTCTAGACGCAGCTGATTGTTACGTAGTGGAGCTGTAACATGTAGAAATTGACCAAATGATTCTTGTGCTACGTTAGAACAACATATCTTTTTGGTTATCAATCACGTACCATCTGGGAACAAAAAACGCCCAACGGCCGCCCTGGCCGCAACCACTGCCGGGCGCCTCTGCCTCTCTGCATCTATGGCGTTAAAAAAAAACGAAAATTACATTATTGCATCTGAGGCTACGATAACAAATGCTGCAACAAATACTTACTTCCCTCGTTCAGCCCCGCCTCCGCGGCTCTTACTCGCTCTTGCACCGGTCTTGAAAAAAAAGAATCAATGTCAATCAAAATAAACAGCCAGGAGTTTCAAAGCGACCCAATGATCGAGAATCATCGATGCTCACATTATCTGGCCGTACAGCCGGGCCAGCTCATTCTCGGCCTCCACCGCCGCCAGGTGGTTGCGGGCCCCACGCAACCGCCCCTCCAATCGGTTGACGTCGCCCTCCGCGTCGTGCCTCTCGGCGTCAAGTTCATTTACTGCAACGAAAGAATGAATCGAGAATCAGAAGAAGTAAAAATGATGGAAACCATGGCAGGAGGCAGAGGTAATCGCTCTGCATTTTGTCAAAAATTATTGTTGACCTGTTGGGCTCGTGGGTCTTGAGTTGGTAGGAAAGATATATCAATATCTCGTGAGTCAGTTTACTGTATACGGGTATTTACGGGTGTAGTTTGACCTGTGATACTGTACGGACCGGTTAATTAATCCGCTCAAAATAAATACCCGTATACAGTAAACTGACTCTCACGGGATATTGATATATCTTTCCTACCAACTCAAGATCCACGAACCCAACAGGTCAACAGTGGCGACGAGGATGGGATATCAACTAACACAGATACCGCGCTCTTGGCTTGCCCTGTTTCTCCTTGGGGGCTCACAGATGTGGAGATGGTGGGTAAGACAATATTTCCGGACTGTGTTCCAGCCCTTGAAGGAACAGATTTTGGAGCGTGAGGCGGATGAATTAGCTTCTTGATCTCAGGGACCAAGCTGCTTGCTACCTTCACAGAGTTGTCCACTGCAGCCATGGCTTCCTTAACTTGGTTTTGGAACCCAAAGGAATTTTTGACGATGTTCTCATTTTCTTTCTTTAATTGATTATTGCACTCGGCAAAGTTGGACAACATTGCTGTCAATGAGTCAACCAATTTCTCCTGATCCCTTTGTGCGGAGTATAGAGCCTGAGAGAGAGCTCCTGTGAATGTGAACTTCCACTTGTTGTCCATACCTTTTTTATCTGATATAATTGCCCCTCTTTTGTTCAACTGGTTGGCACACTCTGTGAACAAGCTATGAACAATTTTGTTTGATTCATTATGGAAGAAAGTACCGAGAGAAGTATCTGGGTATATACCTTTCCAGGCCTCAAAGACCTCTACACAGTGGGTCATAGTCGGACAATCAGCAATTATTTTCACATTTTCATTTTAATTTGTCAACAGTATGTCAATTGCTCGCTGGGCTGAGGTTAATTTTTCGATTAAGGACGTTATAGATAACTATAAAAGTGACGTCTGCATTCTACATGCAATTCCGCTAAGAATCTATTTTTTGGGATTCAGTTCCGTGGGTTAAGATATTTTGAGATATTTGAGTGTTGGTAAAAATCGAGTACAGCAGCACTTTAAAAAAATATAAACAACTAAGCTAGATACATCTAGCTTCGAAAAATGACTGCATTCTGCAAATCGCTTCACTATTTACGTCGTAACTTCAGAATGCCTTGACCGATTTGACTGAAACTTCGCGTATAGATTTGCGCTTCCGCACCAAGCACTCTGGTTTTTTTCTTCTTTTTCGCGTTCACCAACGACTACCCTTTGCGTGGGTTATTGCCTTCGCGTTCCCTTGCTCGGTGACGTTTCTCGGCTTCTACTCAACGTACCTCGTCCCTTAGTTGGACCGCTTGCGTGGCTGGTTCCAGCATCCGCTTCTGTAGCCGCTGATAGAACCCGACAAACTTCCACCACTTGCTGTCAATTTCGGTAAAGTCGAGGTCGCCGAAGCCGTTGAACGGGTTGCCCTCTGTGTCGTCGACGATCTCGGGGCGCGCGTTGGTTTCGAACAGCGCGTCTACACTGTCGTACGCTTCTTTCCGCGGCATCCCCGCGATCTTTATCAGATAACTACGCACACGTACTCCGGCGTGAGTCGTGACGTTTGTTGCGAAATTTCGCGTAAATTCCGCGCAACCTTGAATTTCCATTAAATACGAGGACTCGATTAGAAATCTCGAGATCAGACGGACGTCCTCGTTCACGAGCATGAACACGATGTCGTTCTTGCATACGCGTCTGAATCCGCACTTCACGACCGATCTTCACGATTTGAAATACATGCATATACTATAAATGTCTCACCTTTCCCGTGCTGGGGTCAACATACCCAACTTCCAAGTCCTCGCCTCTGGCAATACCCTCTCGGAGGCGCTGTTGAGAACCTACTTCGGCTTTGGCGATTGTGGTTGCAAGTATAACATTCAATCGACAAAGTCAATACCAATACATAAAACTTATTGCAAATTGAGAAAATGATCGCTTTTCGATTTTTTCGTTGGGTGTAGTTTGTGCGACGAGGACTTTTTTTTATCCGCACTGTGATTAGAGACAATGTATAGTATACCTCACGCTGTACGCATTTTGGCTACTCATATCCGGATCATGATTAAAACATATTGTTTGCATTTTCTTCGTCTTCCTTAGTCGACAGTTCTGTGATCATCTTCGTTATACTCTCCATGTCTGGTGTGTAGTCTTCATCCATCACCTCGACTTTTGTAATCCTCTCCCTATGGAACGACATGCCAACCTCAATGGGCTTGCATAGAACAAGCACGTCCTTAACAGAAAAAGTAATATGAAGCAGTACTTGCCCACAGATTGCTGTTTGGGTTATTAAGCTGTTCACCACGTGTGCAGTAATATAATCTAACATGCCTTTACCACTGGATGTGATGTTCATTACGTTAGCCATTAACTGAGCCGAAGCTTTTGCGCGATCACGTCTTTCATCACTGCTCAAATTAACATAGTCCCTAATTTCGAACTTAATCATGAATCCATTCTGCGTGACGGATACGGATATCACTTTCTTATTATAGCATCAAATTTATTCGATTGTTTGTATAAATTTGATTACGACCACGACGACGATTTATTAGATAGAGAGTTTTACATTCTTCATACGAATGATTGTACTCACACATTGACACCAGTTTGTAAACTTGGAAACCGAAATTCTAAGTCTAAGACTCTTTAAGTCCCCTCCGTTTGCCATCCCCGGGGTGTCCTCCCTTGAAAGGTCCCAAACTTGAGGGCCTTCTCCTGTGTACGTGCCCGGCCAGCTCCAATGCACCCCGGGATGCACCCAACGAAAAGTATCTCCACACTATGTGATCGAATAATTACCCACATGTAACGTCACGAATTTCCGCGTGCGAAAACGTACATTGAACCTTCACGAATCGAAATACATGCACATACTATAAATGTCTATAAATTACATAGGTATCCATACAACCTATGTACAAAGGGAAACTTTTCCCTAAATAAATAAATAAAGCGTTGATTGCCGTAGTAGCATGCTACGGTTTTTCATTTGCCTGTCTCAATTTCTCAACAAAAGATTCCTCAGCATTTTTAACTGATGCACTCTGTGCCTGCTTGAGTAATTTCTGAAAAAAAAACATTAGTACGTGATGAAACGTGAAAAAAATGTCGCCAACTAATAGACCTAAGGGTCAAGAGCTCCGGGTATTTCTTTTAGAGGTACGTGTCTATTAGCAGAATGTGGTTCACCTCTGACCACTCCGAAAGTAAGGGTCAAGAGCTCTGGATACTTCTGGTACAGATATGTGTCTATCATCAAGATGTGATTCATCTCAGACCACTCTAAACGTGTGAGGATGTCCTGGAAGGGTCGTGACAATGCTTTGTTTATAGCAACTTCACATACGGCACGTCCGCAGGTGGGATACTCCCAAGGAAGTTCATGTCCAGCTGACAGCTTACATAGGACTTCTTTCACAACTAACAATAAGTCCATGTCTTTCTGCATGATTTTCATTTGGGTCCTATTAAACTCAGTTACCCTTGTCAGATCTTGGAACATTATCATAGCTTGTTCAGCGATGCTCTGAGTGTACCCATGACACGCACCATCTAAGAATGCAAGTAATGTTCGGTTGTCCAAAGGAACGTATCTGCTCAATCTGGACATAACCCCTGTGAGAGTAGTAGGTTTGATACTAGTTAATCTAGGCAAAAACTCTTCCCAAATCTCCATTGCTTCAGCGTGAGAAGTTCTAAAAGATTCTTTATGCTCAGAGATTAATGCAAGATATTTTAAGGTTTTTCCCGGATTGTCTACTAGCCCTTGAATGATAGACTCATATGAAGGAATAGACTTAGAAGGAGTCTTCACTTGAGACGAGGTCTTACATTCAGGTTTTGGAGGAGATTCTTCTGTTTCCTCATCTGGTTCATCTAAATCCAATTCTGGGAGATCATGTTCGTCCTCAGAGTCTGAAGTAGGGGATTGAGGAGAGTTGACTGCTCCTGATGGACCTGGATACTCTACTAAAAAAAAAACGTAAAACCTAATGCGGGTTGCTGAATGACGTCGCTGTACGACAATCAAACACTCGGCCGTTCATGGATCATTCCTATGCAACCACCCTTACGCAGAGAAAGAGGGGTCCTCCTCTCATGCCAGGCGAACAGTAAACTGTCATTGGTTTCCTTAGATTAACGCCTTCATACGACTCAAGATACTCGCCGTGATCAGAGAACACGGAGACATGCGTACAGGATCCTACGTAATCAGAAATTTCTCGTAAAGGGCCGACGTCCGTAAGCACTTCGCTTTTGCTCATTCTTTCAAGTTTTGCAACTGGCATGTCATAGTAGATTTTTCTAACTTCAGAGAATCTCTCAGCTAGCGTAATTGTTCGCTCAATTATTGTTTTTGATTCGATGAAATCCTCGGACTCTGCGTCAGAAAAGTCCACGGCAGAGTTAGAGCGAATGTCGTTAAAATCACTTCCCTCAGCTTGTACCTGATTTGGGCATAAACTATAATTGCTGGCCCAACGACGTTGAGAGTCATCAGCATCGCGATCCTCTTCATTGATTATTTAAGTAAGGCCTGGGGCAATATCTAGAGAGGCTTTTGTGACTCCAGCATTTGCTCGCATCTCTTGTCCAGAGTGGTACATCCCCTTCATTGAAGGGGATGTAAAACCGAGGGCAATTCGAAAAGCAGCTGGGGATTTATCTGATGGAGGATTCTTAGCAAGTTTTCTTACTCCCTTTTGAACCGACTCAGCCAAAGAAGGTAGATTCTGAGAGTCTCCCATGGTATCAAAGGATTGAGAGTCAGATGGTCTATGAGGAGAAACCTGAGAGAGAGATGATGATCGTTTTGACGAGGAGTGAGAGGACAGATTTTTGGAAGAACTATGAGACCTAAGGGTCTCCGGATACTTCTTGTATACATATATGTGCCAATACAGGCGGCTATCTCCGTTTCCATACGTCTATGAAGCTACTTATAATTCTAATGGAATTATAGTTCTGATAATCAAAGATATAGGTATACATAGTGTATATTATATATTATATCTGGTTAAGGGCTGTCATTCCAGGTATCCTCATACCTGGGATGTAACAATATATTATGAATTGAATGTCTCACCTTTCCCGTGGTGTCGTCTTAAAATCCAATGGGCATGTCTTTCCCTCCGGTGATACGGTCCTTCACAAGCTGACATTCAATCGACAAAGTCAATACCAATTCCTCGCGTCACATGCTAAATGTAATTTCTGTAGTTAAGCAAATTTTTATCACGTCTGGAGATGGTAGAATCAATCCACCATTACTCTTCTGGGAAGTCAGCCGGACCCTGAGTCTATTATCAGTTGGCTCACCGCTACATAATACCCCCACTACAAGTTGAACATTTGACACGCTTGAAAACCACTCTCACGACGTAGCCTGCGGAATACAGTATATGCTGGATCGAGAGAAGTACTCAGGGTGTTGAGTTACAAGGATAATTGGCGTCTTGTACATTTGATCAACGTTACCATTCGATGCGTTTATCTGGCATCTGACCGACAGATGCGTCTACTCTATGTTTTATGTAATGATGAAGAAAAAGAAATTACTTGTTTCTTCTTCTCCTCCTTGCCAATTCTGAACGAATGAAAACTTATCATCACACTTTGAATATTTTTTTTGTGTATTTTCTCCTGCCATGTCCATTGCTATGCTTGTTCTGATAATGTTACAGAAAGATGATAACCCTGAAGTTATGGCCACCATGCGATGCGAGATGCTTATGGAATTGCTCATTCAGCCAGCGGCATTATAGCTAACGCCGCAATCAACCCTCTGATGAACCCTGAACTTGTCGTCAGTCAAGAAGTTGCAGCGCTCATGGGCAGTGAGGTGAGAAAATACGACAGCATACGATTTTAGAATCATAATCGCCAAACTCTTTTCTGCAAATCATACCTATCAGACTTGTTACAGGAAAACTTTTCTCACAGTGTCTTTTCCTTTGGTTTATTTCCAGCTGGTATCCTTCCATCAGCAAACGAGACACGGGCAGTGCTCGAGAAAGTCATTCTCGAAGTCACACACTTTTGGGATTGTACCATGGTCAACCTGAGGTGGTTTTCCTCGTCATCTTTTCCTCAAGCTTCACCGCCGGCCATACCAACACACTACACTTCGCCTTCACCGTCAGCATCTTCTACATCCTTGAGGAGAAGAGGGCGCCAGGTGTTTCGTCCCATCAATGAATAAATACATGAATGAATTGAATAAGTCTATGGAATCTATAGATCATTTTTAAAAATAAAAGTAATTACTTTTACTGAATCATTCTAAATTCTAATTTGTCTTTGATATGTGTTTTGTTGTTTTATATATTCGTGTAATTTTGTTTAGTTTATTTTTAAAAATCTGGTATTAATAACAGTTTATATACTTATATTGTTTGAAGCGAGTAGTTTCTTTTTATAATAAGATCAACAAAATAAAATATCAATAATTAATTAAATTATGAAAAAGTTTCTTCATTCCATTCGAAGTAAAGCAAATAAAGAGTAAAATTTCAATAATCATACAAAATCGTGTCGTATTAGTAATTTTTTCTTCCATTGTGCGTCCTGTGTTAGGTAGTATGGTCACAATTCTATATCTACGTACTTCTATCTTAATCAGTATTTAGAAAAAAATCACTACTCAGTTCAGATCAACCCCAACTTTCCAATTTCAAATTTCTACCTGAGAGTTATTTACTACAATCCATCCGTTAAATTGGGCCAAGCATTCACCCGGAAAAAAAATTGATAGCAAGGAATACATTTAATTGACAACCGCGTCGTCAATAAATGCGTCGACTTGAATTCTATAATTTCAAAAGCACAATCCTAACAAATTTCTACCTGCTGCTGGAGCAAATAATACACCGCACCTCGAATTTCACAGGGCCAAAGGGTGGGTCCCTCGGTTAGCAGCGTGAACGGATATCTTTCTTCGAAAGTGTTTTTTTTTTCGAGGTTTCGGGCAAATCGCGGATGCAGGAATAAATCGAGAATAACGAAGTAAAGTATTGACTCTTTGATACAAGATCCTTCTTGATTGCCACCACGCGATCATCCCCAAGAATTAATTTTACCTGCTCCGACATTTTTCAAGTCTCCATTCATATATGCCCTGGAAGAATGAAAAGCATAAGACACAAATGAATTTGTGACGAAATTGGAGGAAAAAGATTCAGATGGGAAAGAACAAAAACACACATAAAAATTTAGAGCAGAAAAAGTATAGATAGACAAAGAGGAAGTGAATTTCACAAGTATCCAATAAAGTAAAAATCGTTGGAATAAATTTACTCTCTTTCAAAATTGGAATTCCCTGAACGATAAATCAAAGAGACAATGAAATGTCACTACTCACAGCAACAGACCTTTTGTTTTATAATAAAAATTAAGTCATGGAAAAATATAAAGAATAAAAATTCAAGAAATCGTAAAATTAGTAAATCCCAAAACAGCACCCTTAGTTTTCAAATTTTCAATAAGTTCATACAACGCTATGTGCAGCGACACTTCAATAAGGCTTTTCAATCCTATACTATGTTCTGTATTCGAGGATAAGTAAGTTATTTACAATCAAAATCTAATTTTTCAGAAGCGAATTCAAATTTCTAAAATATATCATCACTAATAAATGTATATACATATATTTTGATGTTGGTAGACCATTTGGCTCAGATATGTGTCACGGAAGAGGAGTGTGCGACACAGACCCAAGACCAAAATACAATATCATGAAATCGTGTCTAACACAAAATCACAAATCTGTCGTCACCGCCACAATAAGCGTCGAGGGTTTCACATCACAGAGATACTCCGTGCAGGAGCAGAAACCTTTGCTCATCTCTGCGGAGTGCGATAGTAAGAGAGATGATTACATTCGAGAAGAGTTCCAAAAGGTACTCGCCGGCCTATTCCAAGATCCTAGGAAAAGAAGCAAGAATATTTGCAAAGAAGTCAGAAAAACTATAAAAAGAACCATAGATTCCTGCGATAATTGTTCATCGGAAGGTAGCATCGTAAACCTATGTAAACCTGAACATGTTGTAACTCTTTAATTTCAAGAAATATGGTCTAATGCCTTCGTTGCAGGATCATCGACTCCGAGAACACCTTACCCTTCGATCGCAAGTATTGATTCAACGGAGTACGAATACCCTTCGAAACACCCAAAAGCCTCTGACAAAGAGATGTTAGGAAAGAAAGAACTTCGAGTACGGAATCTGAAGCCTGTAGGTCCTTTCACAGAACCCCCGAATCCTGGCAAGCAAATGAAGCTTGGAGAACCTTATCATGATCCAAGTCGCTTGAAGAAGAATTTTTACGATGACTATTAATCGATTGCTGAGGTTTAAATACCATAATATGTCAATGTAGCAGAATTGAGAATATAATGAATCTTATTGTTTGATAAAGTAACAGAAAAAGAGGGTCAACAGGCGAATAATTTTTCAAATACTTCAAAGTTACTAATTTTTTTTTTGTCTGTACATTCTGAACACCTATTGGGTTCTCCATAGATGAAAAAGAGCTGCATAAAATAAAATGTAATCTGATAGACAGCCAGTTGTTTGTTATCTCTCAAACTCACCGCTTGTGTTAAAATACAAAATTCAATTTCGGCCCTAAATTCATCCAAAATTCCGTCGTGATAAAGTAAATTAAAGAAATTAGGACAAATTCTAGAAAAGATATTTGCTTCTGAAATGGCTTAAAATAATTTTTGCAATGTTCAAACCGTTTCCTGACATAGTAGTAACGTGAGTAAACATTGACTTCACTCAATCGAAATGGAAAAATCATTCTTACGACTTGGTATGATGTAAAAATCACCCACGTATTCATTCCATTCAGACAAGGATGCGGAAATGTACAAGAAGAATACGCCATAAATTGGGAGGAGATTGCAAGATGGGCTTTAGAACACGGGGAAGTCGACGAGGACGGGTCACATTCGTGTTCTGTGGCCGCAAACGATGGGCCATCCATTGATTGGTGTAGAGTGAGTAGAAATTGATAGTAGTCTGAAATTTCGGAGTAAAATTCTATTCGAGATCTCACAAAATTCTAGATCGCTGAATCTTTCATGCGAGATGAGGCTGCAGGAAACGATGCAGGCAACTGCGACATTGATGAGATTAATCAGTCGATGAGAGCTCATGACCACCCGAATGTACGCGCTGAATTGAATCACCCGAGGTAGTATTCCGAACCATTATTTACTACAGGATCACTACGAATGAACAAAACTATGTTCTACTCGCAGCGAGAGTGGCAGTCGTCTCGCAATCCAGGCATTTGGAGAATTTGCTTCGCCTATACCATACAGGGAAAGATTACGGAGCCCTGAACCCCGTCGTCGGAGGGCGCGGCCGGAACATTTAAGCTACTCAGGCAACTCTGAATGTGAGTTGAGAATTTGCTCTCGATTTGTACTGTCGTTGGGGGGGATTCCAATTCAAATATTTATACAGCGATTTATAAATATTTATTCACTGCTGTTTGAATGACAGATTTTTTATTCTTTAGTGAATCGTTCGATGCGAGATTCGGACTTCAATAGTAAGTAGCGATTTCGAAAGTCCTTTGCCGCAACTAAAAGTATGAAAATAATCGATTTATAATTTTTTACATCAGATACATCTGGCGCCAATCGAACTCCATTGAGTTCTATGCGTGAGTATTTTATTTAAATTTCGAATTTTTCAGACAAAACTATCTATCTTTCCAAACTGAACTAATATCATTCCACCAATCTGCAGAAGATTTCTCCTGCTTGGATGCCTCCTTAATGCGGGAAACCAGAGATCAATCGGACATAATGGACTATCGTGAGTGAATGTGAAGCGCAAAGTCTCTTATCTTACTTCACTAGATGAAATTATACAAGAATTTCCTCAAACAAAACAATAATCTGAGTCTGCGATGAGTTTCGTATAGTCGCCGTTTAAGCTGGAGTAATTCACACTGAGATCAAGTTACGTGATATCATGTTGATTGACATAATTCTGTATTTCAGTCGAACGGGGCGCTGAAAGAAACAGGCCACACAGCATAGCCGAAGGCTATCATTTTCCAGGTCGTTCTTACGGAAGACCAGAATGTGATGGTAAATTATCTCATCCTAATATCAGTAATTTCAGGCTCAAACTCTGTTATCGTCATCTTGTTACTTAACAGATGATTGCCAAGTATTCACAAGCACCCCCAAAAAGAAACAGAGAACAACGAGAGCAGAAACTTTTGGTAATTCAACGTCATCACGAATAAGAAAAATTACCAATGGTATTAAAAACTAGCATGATTTTTCAGAGATGCCCGACGGCTCTAAAATGTTCAACGTAACGCTCGAGGAGATTCTGGCTTTTGGAAGACGACTGAGACACATCAGTGACGTCAGGGACAACCAGGGATGCCAAATAATGCACATGGATAGGGAGATCAACGAAGAACCAAATGGAACCAAGCACAGAGTCGACATTGCTCGGAGGTGGCTGGATTTAGATGAGGACACGGACGAAGCTGGATGCTCGTGATGTAATGACTGAGAAATTTGAAAACGTTGAAATAAAAATAGTAGAACGTCTCCATGCCAAAATACTTTGACCAGTAATGAAATTTATAGAATTTGCCTGCGTATTTATATCTGCATTCTTTCATCCAACGTAAAACCAGACGCAGGATGGTCTCGCTCAGTAGGTAAATAGTTTTTTTCAAATTACTTCCAAGTGCTAGCATAATGTAACTTTGTAGAGGGCATCACCCTGGCAGTGGAAACACAAATGAAATTTAAAACAAGGATAGCAACGACGCTAACAAAAGAGAAACATCAGTCATAACAACGAGACTCTTGGCGATAGCCATTCAAAATTTGCTTTTTTCAAAATTCAAAATTAATAATCACATTACAAACTTCTGCAATATCTATTTTCTTATTTTGAGTCCGGATTTTATCTTTTGAGGTACTAATTGAATAAGAGAACGAAATCATACTGATTAAAAATGGAAGGGTCAGGCTGTGGGAATCAACAAAATAACTACGGTACATATTCAAGTTTTGAATAGCTCGCTGCCATTTTTTATTCCGAATTACTTCCAATTCCTATTCTATTATCTGAACAGGCGATCAATCGAACTGCAATTGCCACAGCGGTCGATCGGGCTGTGGGTGCGGAGGTGGCGGATGTGGTTGTAAGAATTTACACAATACCTAAAGTATCTAAATTCCATCTAAATGCGTTTACATTGCAGCCGGTCGATCTTGCAATGGGTCCAACCAAGCTAAGGTAGAAAACAAATACACAAACATTCTTTAACGAATTCAGATCTCGTCATCGACATTGAATCATTTCTGTTACAGCCGCCACAATCGCCCCACAACGGCAAGGTATTTGCGTACTTGAATAAGATTTCCCCTCACAACTGTTCAGAAGCGATCCTTATTCATTGACAATTATTTTCGTCCATTGACTGATTGAACTTTCTATTTGAAGCCGTAGTCTCCTACATCTCTGAGATAGACATGGACGATGACTCCGAACCCAACGTGGAAGACTATCGTACGTTATTCACGCTGCTTTCGTTATGTAATTCTGAACGTAATTGTGCTCTGATATTGAATTATAGTGATGAATATGACCTCGTTGTCCTCTACGTCTAAGGGCAAGAGTCACGAGACTCCTCACAACGTGTCGTTCAATAAACCAAAAGCGAAGTCTCATCCGGTGGTGGAAACTGTGGAAAGAGGTGACAAACCGTGTGTAGGATATATTAGTTTTGTTGTATTTAAGACGTTTTTTTATACTGCAGAAATATCGCCGGACATAAAACAGTTCAATACAAAAATCGTAGAGGAAGATCCTTGCAGTGGTAAAAAGGCCGTCATGCACGTGTCTCAAGTAGTGAATAAGAAAACGGGAACATTGATAACTGTTCAAAGAACAGATTACACCGGCAGTTGCCCTCTTAAAGACAAGAATATCAGCTACGGCCGAAATACAGGCGGTCTATGATGGAAAGAAATATCATCGAATCTGGGGATTCCCCGAATACAATCAAAGCAGTGAAAACATTTGTCAAGCATTTTCTCCATTGAATTTTTACACAAGGAAAATAAATAATTAGCAAAACCCATAGAATAAATGAAAATCGTCACGATTTTAATTTTACCTTTGTTCACGACTAATTCGTGGATCTGTATCATCATGGAAAAAAACAAGATTGATAAGAATTATTTCTAGTGTCAGGAGACATACAAAAACGGTGCGGTTGCAATCAATAAAAACAAAGGAGCAATTAGGAGCAATCAAGGCGCATTTATTTGTCAGCAAAATCATCAGTTAATTTGGAAGTCGCGGGCCAACATCACAAGACATCGTGCCGAACCCCTGAGGAGACATGGTTCGTCATGAAAGAATACCGCCTCGGTGGTTGATCGAGTCAGGAAGCAGGGTGCGCGTACATACCGGCCGGGCAGTTACTGACCGACGTGAAGCGCACGCTCCGCAGTCGTTCGCATTGCGGCGGTTGGTAAGCACGCGATCTTGACTAGCTCTCCTCTAGTCCTCGACCCTCGTGCGTCGTCTGGTCGCGATGTGTGATCGCGTGCATGGTTCACTGTTGTCAAATCAGTCACATAATCTAGTCGCTTTGATAACTTATCGTATTTAATAAATAGTGTTTGTTAAATTATCCGGGTGAAGAAGAGCCGAAGGCAGTTGGCGCTGTGATAGAAGAGATAAAACTGCTCGAGGTGAGTCGATAGGAATATGATTGAACATTGATCGTTTTGAGGTTAGGATTGTGTTTACAACATCATTTCACGTATCTCTGAGAGTCAATTAAGCAGTAAAACCGATTGGGCGACAACTTTCGTCGCCGAGAAAACTAATTAATTCATCCAGCTAATTAAATATTGTGTATCAACGTTACCACGTCAGATAACCGGGGTTTAGGTGTTAGGAGTTCAAGAGTTCCACGCGGAGCCAACAGGTGACTGATGCAAGTTATCGCGGTTATTTTTTAAGGGATGTTAGGCACAGTCGCAGGCTGGCTGTTCTCTACCGGCGGGAAATTTGAATCGTGTGGGGCTAATTTTACAAATTAAGATCAGTTTCGGAGAACAAAACTAAGAGTACGAATCGTTTATTTTTTAGTCCCATATTTTGCGATTATTGGTCAAGTTTAGTCGATTGTCGATGACAAAAAAAAATCAGAACTAAAGGAATGAAATGATCTAGCTAGTATCAAATAAACCGTTTATTAACATGCCATTTCACAATTTCAAATGATTTGTCATTCATATCAACAGACGAATTGTCATAATATCTAGAAAATAAGAAAATCACGTGTTACTTTTTTGTGCTGTTTTCGGCGGGATAAATAGTAAAAAAATAGGATCAAGATAATTTGATGACAAAATCCATAGAAAATCAATACAAAATTTTGTTTAAACACATCTTTCCGTATAAATCTGAGCCAGCTCGACTCTTATAAAATGTTATTTGATTTTGTACGACTTTGAAGGAGTGATGTTTTTTTTTTTTTTAATTGTACTGCATAAATATGAAAGAATTCCTTCCAATTTTATTCATGAATTTATTCAAGCAAGTCTTTATAAATTTTCGCATGGAGTTCAAGATACTTGAGAATAATAAGAAAAAAAACGGGAAAGTTTGAGGAAAAAAGTTTTATTTTTGATTCTCGTTACATAATTTATTGTGTGGTTTTCATAGAATTACATGTACATGCTTTTATAGGTGATTCTGTTCAGTTAGAATATATATATTCATCATTTATTTAATCAAAACATAATTAGTAGATATTGGGTACAATATTTGTCATTTTTTTTTTTTTTTGTTTTCTCAAGTACAGTTATTTATTCATCGTTACAGTTGCATATAACGTAACGATCTACGTTGACATTGTTAAATGTTGCACAGAGATAGAGACAGCAAAATTTTCTCCACGATTCAAATATTCATAGACCTTCCTCTGAAACGTCTATCGTCAATTTTGATTTTTCTAAGACATAGATTCTCGATATATTTATTGTATAGACTTACAGAATAGTTTTTCTTTCGTTATAATTCAGACTTAATAAAAATTTATAATCATGGTAATAAAACCTTATAACAAAAATCAATAAAACAATATTACAGACATTTCGTTACAAAAGAAAAAAATAAGAAAAAATATATTATTCAATAAATATATATTTCATACTTTAAGACGAACAAAAATATATATATTTTCTAAATTGTTGATAAATAAGTGAGAGCGAAGGGTGCAGACGGTCACTCATACTGAACGATTATAATATACAAGTATATAATTATCGATGAGAATTTTTGTTTTCATCATTTAAAGTTCGTTTGAAATTAGTGTCAATTTTTGTCTTCCTCTTTACAGCCTTAGGGAAGGATAATAGATTTTTTTCACAATAATTTGAACACAGATGTAATGAATATTCATGCGAGTTTATTTAATTTTTCTATCCCAATTCTACATTTGTATATATTTTTTTTGAACCCCTATTAATCTACTTCATTATATTAATGAATTGTTTCATTTTTTATTTTTTATTTGTTGTTTTTATTATTATGTGTGTAAACGTAATAATTTCCCGGCGTCCCCTGCACCCTTCGGTTAATATGTATGTACTAGTCTAAAAAATAAATATAATAATTTGACATTTTGATTTAAAAACTAGTTTACACTGGACTTTCATTAACGACATCGCAACCGATACGAACTGGAATAATAGAATCTTGAATATACTCGATTGATTCTATTTTCTTGTCGATCAATTGCAATGCCCTTGTTTAAGGATATGTACCACACAGATTGTAAGAATACTCGAAGTTAATTTTCAATATTCTCTTTCGATCGTTGGTAATATTTTTTTTCTTCGTTCTATGTTCTATCAGTTCATCGTCGATCCAAACCAGCCATAATTGGGATCGACGATATAAAACCAATAAATTTCTGGATAATTGTTTCAAAAATTTGTACAGATAATATTATTTAAAGTAATAATAATCGGAAACGTATTCAACTAAGTTAATAAGCGTAAACTTTTGTTTCATTCAAAGAAAATAATAATATTAACGTATACATAGAAAATATACATATTTATATATACACACATTATTTTTGTGTATATGTATATAACGGTTGAGATAATTAAACTATCATCATTTTATAATATTATTATTATATGGTTTTGATAACTTTGTCACGGTTTTCCAAATTTACTTTTCTTCATTCTCAGAGATCTTTAAGTACTTTTTTTTCTCTTGCGTTTTGGAAAGAACAGAATTGTCAAAAACAAAAAATCAAAGATCTCTTGTGGAAGAAAACTGACGAATGATATTTCTACTTTTAATTTATTTATTTTTTTGTCAATTATCCTTGTCAGAAGTTTATTGGGGTATCAGGGATTCGTTATAGCTTCGGAATTACTGTCTCTTACATAGCAACGAATCATCGGATCTAGGAGCTAGGAAGGCGTAGTAATGTGCTGCTGCTTCTTGTGCCGAGAGACATCCACGAATTAAGAGATGGTAATTTGGTTCGCACCTGGCTCATCCTGTGCAGGAGATGCAAAGGCGGAATGCTAATTTTTTTTTCGCATCAATTAGTCCAATATAAAGTTAAAAAAAAATTAGTAAACAATCGACGTTCATTTCTCTAACTTCCGTGCATTTCTTTTATCAAATTTGACTCAATCTAAGTTATATGCATACTATAAATAATATTGATCGAAGATTGAAAAAGAAAAAGAAAGAAATGAAACTAGCAACAGAGGGAGCAACAGCATGACATTGGTTCACAGATTTTTAAAGCATCGTGCGGCGTTTTTTCATACACGAATCGTGCAACAAGAATTTTTTATCTTTTTTTTTCTCGTCAATTTCAATCATGGAATAACTAGGTATAACAGAGCTTTGGCTATAATATATACTATTAAATTAAATACTATTTTAGGTAGAGGTTCTGGTGGTTTTAATTCGGCTACTTTGGGAACAACAATTTTTGTAACAAGTATCAGAGGCTGTCGAGATAGAAAAAAAAAAAACTACGCCTACCCCGTTGTCAAATTTTTCCAAAAGTAATTTTAAAAAATAGCGATTCAACTTGGAAAAAGTATTGAATACACAGAAATAAGTTTGAACATAAAATTCTATTAGAAAATACGAGGTTTCGGTTGAATTTTTCTGTTTTTGTTTTTTCAACATGCGTATATCGATGATAAAATTGCATATACATGTACATAAATAGGGCGTATATATATATAACAGGTATATAGATGTGATGTGTGTTCATATATTGTGTTGTTAGAATTTATAAATTTTCGTTTGTAAACTTTTTGTGAAGATATGCAGATTTGCTTTGCTAGTGCCAGGGGATTGCGGGTTGCAGGAGTTGTAAGTTTTTTTCTTGTTTTTTTTTTTGTCACAAGGGTTGCAGGGGTTGCAGGAACGCATACAATGGCACAAGCTTTGATCCAACTTACTGCAATTGCCGCTTACGGCCCATGTTGCAGATCTTGAAATGGCACAACGCCATATCTGTAACAAAAGAATCGACAATGTAATCCGCTGATGATTGTTGAATGTAAACCGTGTATATTTGGGGATCGTTGAATCTACGTGTATTCAAAGCCAACTCTATTCAATCGCTATCTAAATTCTCTGGTAATTCGCTAATATATTCGCACACAGTAGATTTACCCGATGCACCGAATACCATAGCATTAAACAAACATATGGCTGGAAACCAGCAAACATGCTGCAATAATATCTGGGATCGTCCGGAAGACGAATTTGCGGTTTTATACCCGTCCTACCGAAAACCGGATGTGTGGCTGGCCCACGCCTCTACGCTAGTCAGGATGTCTAGTTTTAAGGAAAATCTGGAAAACCGGAACACGCGCTGATCCTAAAGTCACCTCAGTTTCTTTGGATTGAAAGGTTTATTGGTACGTTTAGAAATTGATCAAATTCGAAAATTTGTTTTCCAGTTTAATTCTTGCAGCGTCAATATGAACACGTCTTCGTCGAAATATTTGAGCCAAAAAATAGCCTACTTTGAATCGAAAATGGCAACTTTTCAAAATTTAACGATCCTTAAATCATCGTTAATCAAAAACACAATCATTAACTAATATTTGACAATTGAGTTGATGTAGATTAAAATTACTAACAAAATTAACGATTTTATTTTCTAACGAAAACTTTTGGTGTTCAAGTTATAGAGAATCTGCATTCAAAAATTGTGTTGATCGAGTAAATTGAGTTGAAAAAATTCTGGAAAAAATTGAAATTTTCAACTGGAAAACCGAGAAATGTCCTGTAATTTCATAATCAATTAATTCCTACAGTTTTCAATATTTTTTGTTGAAATTTGGTGATTACGCTCATTTTATGAATCTAGACGATATAATCTGCTAAGATCGAACACGATTTTTGCGGCGTGTTAACCGAAACTAAAGACAACGTCGATAAAATAAAATCGACAATCGTCAATATTGTGCATCTTATGTACACTGTATCCAAGTGTTTATACCGTCTCCCCCTTCTGTCACGCGGTTTAACTAAATGGTGCAACAGGAGTCAAATTAATCACCGATTGTGACGTCACCCTCGAGTACGGTCAAGGGGTTAAGGAGTTTAATTGGTCAGACATCGATGCGCGCCACGCAGGTTTGCTATGTTCAATCTAACCATCGATCGATTATGAAAATACGGTGTAAGGAATTTGAACCGCGTTGCTCCACGGACGACGCGATTGTTCATTTTTTTATTGATTGAATATAAAAATAGGCTTCGAGGAACAGATCAACGTAAAAATGAATTTCAAGTCAAGGTTCCGCCCCTGACTCCCGCGAACAATTCTATCGAGTTACATCGTTCAGAAATGACGTATGTCGCAGCCCCCTTTCGGTATTATTGAGTTATTAACCTTTTAACTGATGCATAAACGCGTTAAAAAAATAATGGAACTGTTTTTCATTCCATGTAACCGTACGCAGACCTCGGACTGGGAGTAACGCTTGAATAAATTTTACATCTTCTACCAACACGATTATTATCGTTTTTTTTTCTTTTTTTTTTCAATTTCCTCTTCACGATGTGTCGTCGCTCAACGGGCTTCGAGCATCAAATTTTACCACTTTTATATCTCTCCCACGTACGTATTATAACTCGACACGATAATTATTTTCGCTCGGATACTCACAGCTTCCCCTTTTGTCGGGGCGTGTAGCGGCGTGGACGGCGCTCGGTACCGGAAGTGGTTCGATGCCGTCTTCCTCGGAGTACTCCCTCTGCGGGTAGTAGGGCATTCCGAGTCCGGTCTTAGCTTCCAGCGCTCTTTCGATGGCCAACGCTTCGTCGGTTATTTCGCGTTCCTGTTCGTTCATTTCTTTGCCGAGCAGAGAAAGTTGACGGAGTCTTGTGAGCAGATGCTGAAACACAGTCGTCAAAATTGGGAGAATTTTAATTTCTGATTGCGTAAAACGCAAAACGCGTGAGATTTTTTGAAAAATGAAATTCTATCGGGGAATCTGCATCGCAGCGTATATTTTCAATCCTAAAAGAGGGTGCTGGAACGCGAGGGATGGGATCAGACGAGAAAGAACCCCTCCGAGGGAATTATAAAGACCCCGCAATATTTTCACACGGATCAACGGCACTCAGATTCTTCACCTGTCCGCAATCTGATTCGCGATTTTCATTCGAAATTTTTCACAAAAACTCACGTATCACTCAACCAGCTTGGAAGAGAAACAAATCTTACAGTCAGAAATTAACATGGGCAAAACTTTTTCATACTTTTATATGGTCTCATCCTTTATTGATAATGAATATTGGGGGATGAATTAAGTAACGTGAAATTGTTGATTTTTTTACTTCTTGTTCAATGCGAAGGGGATTCAGAATTTTTGGTCCTAAAAGTGAACAAAATAACGTTATCACCTATATATATTTTTTTCAGCAGAATCGACGCTGTTCATTGATTGTTAAAATTTGAAAGAATTATTGCTGGCAACTTATCAAACTTTGATAATTAATAACGGTGAATTTTTTTCAGACGGAATCCAGAAAATATTGTTCAACCCTGTGTGAGCGGATTTTATTATTCGTTAGTCTGAAAAAAAATGTATGATTACTGAGGTTCGAATAGTCACACAGCCTGATCCAGACAGTGGCTCAGGATTTAATTGCGGTGAGATAGTCGGTTGTTCGAGGCTCTGTGGAACACCGATATTATATCTACTCGATAATCAATTAAACGCAGCTAATTCACCTTCCGGGTTGTTATAAACTGCACAAAATTCAACCGATTCATTGCATCAATTTGAGCATCGATTTTAACTATAGTTTATTTCCGTCCTTGATGTATAAAATATTGCATTGTTACAGAAGGACAATGTAACATCCTTAAAAAAAGAAAAAAAAATCCCGTCAATTCGTACTTAAACGCAATTTTGATTTTTTTAATCATCGCAGTTTGACATAAACTCCATCTGACACTAGATTAGGTAACCCGTATAATAGTCGGCCCAGGTCAATTTGACCCGGATTCATTTTTCAATCGAATAATACGAGTAGTGAACAGGCAAAAACCGGAAAAATGTATAAATGAACAGCTTTCATTATTTCATCGTTTCATCAAGTTCAATCTTCAAAATAAATATACTTTTTGAGAGACACCGTACCAAACTATTTTTTCTATCAAAGTACTATAACTGAAGAGTATCGTTATAAATTTTAGCAAAAAAATAATCAAAAATAGAAAAAGTTATGAATTGTTCAGTATAAAACCGTGTTTTTCCGAATACCTTTTTTTCGGGATTTTTTTTCAGTACTTGAAAACGAAAAATGTACAATTTGATCGACGAGAGTAAATTTTTCAATGTTCAAATCACGTTTCTGAATTTTTTAACGGAAATATAACGCGTCGTCTTGCTTCAGTAATCGCTCAAAGTTGGCTCGGGTCAAATTAACCCAGTGTGACTGTCATGATAGACAGTTGATTATTACTGGTAATAATAACCCTTAAATTTTCGAAGCCCTGAGAAAAATTGAAGCCCTGCGGCACAGGGTGTTTTTTATTGCTTGATTGCTTGCCTAACGTGTTTTGTTGATGGTATGCAAGCAGTATACCTATAGCAAGAATGTAAAAGCCGAAAAACGACCAGGAGTTACAAATTTTGTTCCAGTTAATTTTTTAATTGAATAATGAGGCATTGATTATCTCTAATTGTGAGCGAATAAGTTATGCAGTATTAGTATATGAATAATCCAATTTTTTTTCAATTTATCGGACTAGGCGAACCAAATTAATCAATTTTTGGTTCCTACCGATAAGAAATTCCTCCTCTATTCGAGCATGGAAACGTTAGAAAGAATAATTTTTTTTATTTTGATAGAAGAATAGCGAAAGGATAGAGGAAGAGTTCTCCCTTGTAGGGACCAAAAATTAAGCAATTTGGTTTCGAAACATAGTAATAATAAAAATTTGTTCATAAATTCAATGAACATGCGTATCGATTCACTTTGCTATACTAAATTTGTAATTTCACAAGACTTTCGTGTAGTTAATGTGTGTAGTAAATTCACAATCATTTTTTACAGTGTATGTATAAGTTATGTCCGAGGCTTTCCCGGTACTTTTGTTCGATGGATGTATTATGTCTCGAAATTGAATCCTAAACCTTATATTAGGATCACGTGCTCGCTTATTACGCCACAAACATGACCTAGCCACTACGACGTTATCGGAATAACCGCAGGGATTGATGGAATTAAACCGAGCCTATCGCATTACATATATGCCGACGAATTTTCGATTGTAATTTCGATAGCCTAACAAAGCTGGCTAATTGTAAGAGGGAACAGGGATTGAAGCAAACTGTATTTACGCAAAATTGAATGAAACAAGCACAAAGAGATGATCCGATATCGTAATCTCCCCCAACAGAAGGGTGTATCAATTATTGACTTCATGCTCTTGTTCTTGGTTTTGAAATTTTGATGCTATCTATTTAAAGGTTCTAATAATAGATTTTATTAATAACATGAACTTCCCTATTGGCTGAAAAATTTTAGGTATACAATCAATTAGGTAAATCATCAGACTTACCAAACTTTCCGGATCGTTGGCGAAACTGTCCGGATAAAATGGTCCAGGCTCAGGCTCTGCTCGGGCAAGATTACTGCTGAGGAAACAAGACAGGAGCA
This sequence comes from Euura saliciscinereae, assembly GCA_018420115.1. Classification (NCBI taxonomy): domain Eukaryota; kingdom Metazoa; phylum Arthropoda; class Insecta; order Hymenoptera; family Tenthredinidae; genus Euura; species Euura saliciscinereae. The sequence continues at coordinate 32,141 of JAFFZH010011633.1, forward strand.
GAGCGAGTGTCCAAAGTCCGCTGCCGGTGTTCCAAATTCTAAAACCATCTGATCTGATCGTTGCCATTGCTGAAACCAAAGAGACAAATTTTGGAGAGGATTAAATATTGATCAGAATTGATTTTGGTCTCAATCGACGCCGCTTTTCAAAACTTAGAACTGATACGATCTTGCTTTTGATCGGTTCAGTACTTTTCGAATTATTTGAATTACAAAATTTTACAAGAAATAAAATGAAAATTACGGTATCTTGAGAACGGATCGACGGCTTTAGACAAAAATTAGTATCGCTGATGGAAAATTTCAAAAATGCTTCGCTTTTGATTGAACTTTGTATACGAAGGTTTTTTGGGTCGCCGATGACTGCGAATATTTCGTTCAATTTCCGAAAATTCGAATTGAGTCATGATGGACAGTGCTAAATTAGCTTGTTTTCATCTCAATCATTGTGGCAAAGCAAATTTTGAAAAGTGACTTTCTATCTACTCCCCAGGATGAATAATAGACAGAAAAAAGAATGAGGATCTCTCCTTGATTCGCGGATTTTATTAGGTTCATTGCATAAAAATCTTCCGCCCATCGGAACGTAATGAATCGATTCTAACGATAAGTGGAGTGGAAAAAAAAAATGTAGAATGAAGTAAAATAAATTCGTCGAGAGTATACGCGGTTGGATGAGATTTATTATATTCGTAGAATAGCGAACCGCGAGTGAGCGCAACAAGTAGAAAATCTGAAGAGACGGAAAGGAGAGAAAAAAAAAGAATAAAAAATCGACCCCATTAGGGGATTCCAGTTTCCGCATCTTTGTTTTAGTTTCTTTTTCTTCGTTACCGAGTTGCGGAATATTCGGACGTATACAGATGCCCACGATTTTGTTGATTAATTTTATCACAAGATATATCTCTGCGTTATTCTTATTTGATGCGTGCAGATGATGGCAGATGCGGGAACCGTGGGAGTAAGATAATCTCCGAGTAGAATAAAAACGGGTGTACAACAGATTGATAAAGACTGATTGTTAACAAGCGACCAAATTCCCGTGACCATTAGTATTCAACGTCACGTCACGTCACGTCGGTACCACGACGACTCGGGATATCGATTATAAGGCGGGGAAAGATAAATCGAGGACTCTTATCTTCCTAGTGTCAAGGGTTCTGTCATTGTGTGTCATGCGATAAGAAAATACTTTGTAACGGTCATGAGATCTACAGGCGTCCCCGCATTTTTACAGTCTACGTTTTAACGACCTTAAATGCTTGAATCACTATTAATTGACCGCTAAGTAGCTACGGCACGTTTTCACTATCGACGACTAACTACAGCATGAAGAAATCGTGACGTAGCTATGATTCCGGAGAATTCAACCGGATTTTATGGTCAGGGAAAAGTCTAGGAATTTTATGACGATAAAAAACAAGACAGAATAAAAGATCCCCAGAGATTTTTTCTTTTATCTTCCTCGTGCCAAAATATTGATCAATGGAAGTAGTGGCAAAACTTGCATAAATTATAAATAAAAAAGTATTCCTTACAAATGATTTTCTTTCATCATTGATTCAGACCATTATTCAGTCAGGAAAAAATTATCATTCGGTTAGGAAAAGTCGAAATATAGTCAGGGATTTTTTTTTCAACTCTTCATAGTTGCCACCAAGTTGGTTGATTTAAGCTAATTTCCAGTTATTTATAGATGATTTTGTGTACGACTTCGAGCGAATTCTTCGTCTGATTTCAGCTAATTCCAAATTAGGTTGTACAGCTGATTTCAGAAGTGAATCTCTGGCGTTATTTTCAATGTCACATATACTATTATTTACTGCATGCATATAAGGCAATGATTCTATTAACTCGTGAAAATTTCTGCTATCAGGATTTGTTTTTTGAAAGTTCAGACTTTTAGTACTTCAATTTTCATGGAAAATAATGCATGCAAATGGTATTTTATACAAAAAAAAAATCGATATTCCATGTCATTTATTCTTGTCAGAAGTTTGAAAAATTGCTTCCAGGAAAAATCGGACTTCGCAATCTTAAGCATAAAAAAAATGTAAAAATAAATTATAATTTTTCATAAAAATTTGGAGAGCAATAATTTATCTACAAATTAAGTCATAATGTTAAGATCGCCAAATCGACAAATTAAATGAAAAATCAGGCAACGAGGACATAGAATTTGAATTCTGTGAACTATTACGTTAAGGAATATTTCCATATAATTGTGGAAAGGAATCTTCACCGTGTGATTTTATTCAGTATATAAATTTGAAATGTTCAGCTGCTAGGTTCAGCCTAATATTTAAATTACGTGAGTTAATCAACGTGTCGAATCTGACTGTGATCAATGAGCACCTCACGAATTGATCTTCGATCAGCAAATTTAGATAATAAAAATTTCCCGATATTTGTGACAATTATTACTGTAGTTGAAACAAAACGTTTTCTCCACTGCGTACGTAATAATAATCATCTGCACGAATTGTAGAACTCCAACTTTCCCTGAATAATAATTAATATTCATTAGTGTGGGCTAGCTTCTCGCGTTACTACCTTCTACTTTTCCATCCTGGCAAAACCATTGAGACGTTTTAATACCCGACCCTTCCGTTGTATACACATACATGAGTATTCGCTAGAAAATTAACCTACCCTGTAACTTCTGAATTAGACTCGGCGGAACGCGTTGCTGTAACTTGAAACCAACAAAACTACATTTAGCTAGACTCGCACCTTTCGTATTCCATCATCGTTGACGTTTCATTAGGAAAAAAAGGAAAAGTATTACAAAGTTTTTGATCAAGTCCAAACGGGGTGACGAGCCAACTGTCGAGAATATTTTCCAACGGATATAAAAGTTCTGAGCTCGAATAATCCCCCCCGAGATCAAGGGGATTGAGCGAGAGATCTTTTCGCGTTGACGAGTCTCTGATAATCGAATTATCGCTCATTTCCTCTTTGCTGAAGTTTGCAGTCCAAATGAGTTTATTTTCAGAAAGTAGGGAGCAGAAACGAACAAAGTGGAAACTTGTTGCAGCGTTTCAGTAATTAATTCGCGGCTCGAATCGCATGTAGGCTCGTATAAATTGGAGTAGGCGAAATATTTGCCTTTGTTTTAATCTAGATTTTATTTGTTCTGGCTATCATAACAATATGAGAATATGAGAGAACGCAATTCCGGATCTGCTGGGTGAAAAAGTATTTCATGTTTTCTGCGGATTGCATATAATGCAACTATACCGCGTATTCGTATTCGCCCTATGGACGGAATCAGAATCGCATGTTGCAATTATATTTCGAATGAAAATTATAAACCAACAAACTCCGGGTGATAATTTAAGCACGGAATTTCACCGGTACGAATATGTGTAAATAGATTTGTTCAATCAGTTTTCAATCGAGCCAATCAATCCCGCGATAAGTAGTCGCAGCTGACTGCAACATATCCGATTGATGAAAATTCACGGTTCGTCAAAGGGTTTTTGAAACGTTGGGACATTCAGTTGTTCTCGATTTTCATACATGTTGGATATGATTCTGGAAAAAAAAAAGTGTAACTTTTTCGTCAAGCCTGTTTTTTTCGGGGGATTTATTATACCCTCTCGCGAAGGTTGGCTTCGGTAACTTCATCCGGTTTCTGCCTGATCGTAAACGAGTCGTTTTCTTGGACCGTTTTTATTGTCACGACGCATTACTAATTCGATACCTCTCAGATTTCTGTATCGAATGATCAATATATGTACATATGTGAAGCGGAGAAAAATTGATATCGAAAAAGTACGGCGTGAGAGAAGAGGCAGACAAAAAAATAAGATACAAAATTATGAATTACACGTCTTTGTCGAAATATTATTGAGCAAAAAATAGCCTATTTTGAATAAAAAATGGCGAATTTGGGAAATTTAACGATCCTCAAATCATCGTTAATCGGAAACGCAATCATTAAACTTACAGTTAGTAATTAAGTTTATGAAGAATAAATTTCCAAAAAAAAAAAAAAATCTTATTTCGTAACGAAAACTTTTTTTCCGCACGCCGTGCGTAAAGTTCGATTTTACGCACGCAAGCGTGCGTGTAATCGGACTTTACGTGCGTTTGTGATGAAAAATTGTCAGGAAATTCGATATCCCATTGACAATTGTATCTTGATATATACAAATTTTAAAGGAAATTTGAACATTGTATGTGTGTACTTTTTTTTCTACATTACAACAAGAAGAATTCCAAACTACAATATATATTTTTTCACCTCATTGTATCTCCTCATTCGTTAGTATTTTCAAAATTATTCTCGCGCTCTTTTTGTATTTAGAGAAATTTTTAATCTATACACAGAATTTTTGGAAATTTATTCTTACGACAATTCACTAATTGAACTTGACCAAAGGAATTGGATTTCTAATTGGTCGATCTGAGATTAATTGGAATTATTTGCACATGTTATAGTCGTATAACTTTTCTAAGTAACAGAATAGCTGATGTAATGAATCTCAATACGCAAGACGACGTCTGTAATATATGAGATGGTCGTATGTCGTCGTGTACCTTTCGAAAAGTACATGAAAAATTCATCCAAAGTTTTACTCTTTCACGTCGCAAAGTTCCTTTATTATAAAACACGGTGACACATCTATCTTTGCAACCAGTCCTCGTCTCGAAACCCTTTTTTTGTGTGTACCTTAGCCTCTACTTTACTCTTCGATAATAGAACAGGTCAACTCGGAAGGCCTACTCTTCGCTGGATCCAAAAAATTATACAAACTGGAAAAATGGGGCGAAATTTCTGATAATCAGGATCACAATAATTTTGATTTGGATCTAAAAAAAAATAATTTTAGAACATACATTTTGTATTCTATGTATAATTCCAAAAACTGACTAATATAATTCTCATTCTCATATAAATTCAAAAAATTCAAGTATAATAGAATATTCTTTTGGTTGAACTATATGAAATTCTGTTCAAACGTACCTTTGCAAGTACGAATTGTTTCACCCACTTTGTTGCTTCGGAATTTCAACAATCCGATCGGTTTTATTCTTTTCAAATCTTGAAATTTTTTATTTTTTTGTTTGTTCGTATATTAATTAGTGACTCGATTGCTTGAGGGTAGACGTTGATGATTAGTGAAAATGAAGATATTATCGTCGACTTGATTAAATTCCGGTGAGAATCTGAACGATAACCCGCACCTTACGAACACGATTAATTGCTGTTAAATATCTTATCTGATTTTCTTTGATGAGGGTCGTGTAGAATCGGCGGTGGATCGCGTTCGGTTCTGCCGTTTGTCGAGTGAGCCGTCCCTGTCAGGGCGCCCGCTATTATACGCGAACCACCTCCAACCCCTCACCTAGCTTACCTACCACCTGTGGAGCGGAGGTGTAACCAATTCCATCTCTCCCTTCGGCGCATCCTTCGACGTGGGATATCTTTCCCCTCGATATCCTGTTTTATTTACGAAAAGGTCGAAAAAAAAAAATTGACATAAACTATCCCCGGGATTTTATATAACTTCAAAATTTACAAAATTCAATCTTATCGCAACCTTCCACGTCTTGTTCATTCGAAAAATAAACGTCTTTGTATCAATTATTCGAGAAATCTTCGAAATCATCAGAAATTTCATTATTGATTCTTTTGGATTCCCAGTTTTGTTTTTTTGTTTTTTGTTTTTGGTCAATATTCAGTGACTTTCTGAAATTCTATTAATGTGTAAAAGTAACTGAATTTTTTAAACAAAGGTTTGTAAAATTTATTATTCGTCATTTCTTCAAATTGGAATTAACTGCAGGCGATCTTATGAGATTTTTCATGAACTAGCTCTAATTGATACTCCTCGAGAATCATCAACGCTCCACCTTCATTCTATGATGGCAATTCTTGCGAGATAACTGTCAGTGAGAATTTTGACTGAGAATTTTTCGGTAGCTTCTTCGAAATTTGATGTCCCAGTTATTTCATGCCTTTTTCCAGATGTTTTTCCATGGCATTTCACACGAACTCCATCGCTTTGTATCACGAATTTTAACCATGGTAGCTACTGGTCGAGAAAGATAGGAAAGCCATGAAAAAAAGTGAGGATATTTTGATTATTTTGATTGGTCAGGGAAATAGATTATATAGGGAGTGAATTTGCTTATTGCTTTGCGGCTTATTTGTGTAAAAATCATTTAACATTACCAATTTATACAGATCATGAAAAAGTGTAACAAAACGGATTAATTAGGAGCTCCATCGATTAATTTCTAGTATCGGAAATAATTAGTATCTTCTGAGGGAGAATTCGACGAATTTTGAGGACAGTTTTCAGTGTCCAGAAAGGATAACAGGATATTTCGAAAGCATTTTATCTACAACCTACTAGTCCCGAGAATTTCACGAGTTGATGATGTGAGGATGCCTCCTCGACATTGACTACCTTATCTCATGACCAATTAGGCGGCTGTAGATAATATTATTTACCGATAAAATCAGTTGATTGCTAATAGATGTAGTTCCATTCGTGGAAAGTAGAGATCAAATAACGTCGATGAGCTTATCACAACGATCGAATGTCGACCATATGCCGTTGATACATTTTCAGAAGGAACAATTCCACGAATTACACTAGTCATATCAAAAATGTCAATTGTGGCTGGAGTATCAGACATTTTAAGGAGATACATACACCTCAGAAGGTGAAAGAAAAAAAGTCATTTTTCACACTATAGAATGGTTTTGACACGAGTTTAAAAACAATTTTTTTTTGTCTATTATATGATTCACGAAATTGAACCAATTTCAGTTTTTCTGGTCTCAAAACTGTTCAGTGAAAAGACCTGTTTCAAAATTAACAGATAACTTTTTAATCCATCAAAATTATAACGGATATTCATACTCGTTTCGTGATAACTCCAGTAAAAATAAGGTTATCTAAAAATGTTCTGTTCATTTTGAAAAAGCCTCTTTACTGAACAGTTTGAGACCAGAAAAACTAAAATCTATTCTAAATCTATAACCAAAACTGAAAACTATTTCGTGCATCACACAAAAAATAAAAAAATGTGTTCCCAAAATAGTGTGAAAATTATTCAACAAAGACTTTCGGCAGTCATCTTCTAAATAAAATTACAGTACAGATTTATGTCTATAATTTTATAAAAATATATTTGTTTTCCATAATATTTTACAAAACGTAGATAACTCATCCTCATCGTATAGTTTTAATTGAATTCATGACTTTGGGCCGCTTTCAGTTTCTTGTGAAACCTCACCCTAAGATGCAAACGGTTTTTTTTACTGGCCCTTGGGAAAAAAGGTCGAAGCCTGTCCCTATAGGGAATAAAAGGTGTCAGGTTATGACGTCACGTTGAAAATATTCGCGAACATTAGTGGGAGGGATCTCAATGTCCGTCCACTCCGCGCGGCATTGAAGCGTCAAATAAAAATCTCTTCGCAAGAATGCCCGAGTCTCCCTTGGGGTTGAAAAATTATTCCCCATTCATTATTCCGCTCTTCGATGTGGGATGAATCTATAGTATTTTCACAATACGCACAAAGCGAAAGAGATATTAAATATTCTAAAATACCCACAGCGCGATACTTGGATCCTGTCGTCGGAAGCAAGTAGTAAGGCCCAGGCTTTTGTCCGACAAGTAGTAGAACCGCGGTGCTCTTAGGCCATATCGGCTCCACTCAGTGACCGCAGTGAAACAGCAAGCCGCGTGTAGGACGAGTGATTAATTAACGCCACTTGATCAATTAGTTACTTTAACGTTGGCATTTATAAGCTTGAAACGATCGCTTTCATTCAGAGAGGGCTGGGGCCCGGTTCTGTCCGACATTTTTATGCTGTGTTTATACGGTCAGATTTTAAGCGCGTAGCTGGAAAACGGATTGATATACGATACGGATGTGTGTAAATTATACAGAACCCGGTCTCGTTCGAACTCGAAATGTCAGGACTATATGTGCTTTTCATTCAGTTTCATTTTCTTTAACTCTTTTTTTTTCTTGTATGGAATTGCAAACTAGTTCAAGTAAGAGCACGAAGTATGAGGATTTGCTTATTCTTCAATTTTTTAAAAATCTTTTACCGCTGATCCTGAAGGCACCTTAATTTCATTGAATTGAAACGTTTGGAAATTGATCAAATTCGAAAATTTCCCCATTTCAATTGAATTGAGGCTGCCTCAAGCTTAAATTTATCGATTAAAAATTTGTTTCCCAGTTTCGATTCTTGGAGCGTCGTATGAACACGTATTCGTCGAAAAATTTGAGCTAAAAATAGCCTACTTTTAATTAAAAATGGCGAATTTTCAAAATTCAACGATCCTTAAATCATCGTTAATCGGAAACACAATAAGTAACTAATATTTGACAATTGAATTGATGTAGATCGAAATTACAAACGAAATTAACGATTTTATTTTCTATAACGAAAACTTTTGGATTTCAAGTTATAGAGAATCTGCTTTCAAAAATTGTGTTTCTTGAGTAAATCGAGTTGAAAACATTCTGGAAGAACTGGAAAACCGAGATATGTCAGGGAATTCGATACGCCATTGACACTAGCAAGTGCTAGAAATTCTCCATGTTTCACTGAGATCTATTGAAAGTTTCATTCGTGCAAGTAATTATAGTAAATCAGCTATATATGATTATTGTACAGTTAATTCGCTACACAATTTAGTGAATTTGAATACAATTTCAATTTCTTGTTTCTCTCATGAAAGCCAAGTATGGTAGAAAATTTTCATAATCTAATTTTGAATAATAACTATCGCAATTGAGATTTTATATTATTCGAGGAACAGTTTTTCCAAGTGTTTCAAGTTCCGCGAAAATCGAAAGAATCCCCGGAGTGTCTACTGCATTATAAAAAAGCTGGCAAAGTTCGAAACTTTCCTTTATAAAAATTGAAATTCAAGATTTAAATTTCATCAGTCTTATATTTCAAATTACACATATTCATATAAATTCGTGCGAATGGTTATAACGAACTTCTTCGTCACCTTCGCGAGCTTGAGTGTCATATTTTCCATCATAACTCTTGTGAAAGCTGTATTAAATTCAGTCGGGAAGGTGTCAAATTTTGTTATACAACTCTGAAAATATATTCTATGCATTAATGCTTATGCAAAAGTGACTAGAAGTGCGAATGTCTTCAGAGATCATAGATTCGGTGTCCTGTATTAATTATTATCAACGAATATATGAATGAAAATTGACTCAATTATATTCCTACCGTAGATTCGTCCGGGACCCGTGTCATTCACTTCTGGAATTCCTGAGGCGTTTTTCTTGGTTACTTTCAGCATCATCGTTCGGTTAATTCTGAAATTTAAATTGCAAATTTTCTATTTTATCGATTATCTTTGTTATAATATCGGTTATAATATATGCTTCTTGGCGAAACTCTAAGATAGTAATTAGCAATCGCAGTGTATCATATTCTACAAATGTTTGTTTTTCGCAATCATATTCACAATATTGCGCATAGATTAAATAAATACAATCTCGGATCGTGCACATGAGCACACGCCTATAATTAGACCACGAATCTTTATTTTTTTAATCAACAATCGTCCAATCGCGGATTATGTCCGCGGTGAGGTCACAACGCCGATTGGTTGCTCATAAACTTCGCGATAAGCTTATCTTCCTTTATACACATGCATTGAGTAGCTTTTTTTCTTTCGGTTTTTCGACGCGCGACAAAATGGTGAATTCTTAACCAAATATCAGCCAATTAGAGCTCGAATACTGAAGGAATAATTTCATCTTCACGATTCGCGATGATCGTCTGGCTCGAGGAGGAGGACAGATACGAGTTCGTTGGGATCGCGCTCCTTGATTGAACCAATTTCCGAAATGTCGTGGAAAACGAAATACGATTATTCTATCTCTTTATTTGAAGCCCGAATCGATTTACGAGTGGAGAAACTTTTGTATGGAATTTTTTTTTAAACGCCATTAAGACAATTTTTTCACACAATCATTCTAGACTGTGACTACAACTTTTCCCAGCTCTAATAACTCTGCATAATTTATAAGCTCTCTCTTCTTCTCTCGTTTTAATTCTTCTCGTTGGACCTGATTTATTCTGTGTCTGTATATAAATCGTCGTCGGTGGTCCGTCAGGCTATGGCATTGCCATTAATTATCCAGATATGCGTTATAATTATACGCAATATGTCGATTAACTCGCTCGCAATAATTCAGATAGATTTTCGCGTATATTAGAAGCAAAGAAACAAATCGAAATACCTACAATGGCACGGAAAAAAAATAATGAACTAATCGATTGTTTAACAGAAAATCGTACACATCGTAATAAAACAATAAATCAATAACTCTACGTACGTGACCACGAATTTAACTGAGGTTGAAAAAAAGTGAAGAATAAAAAAGCCTGTACAGTAATCTACTTTTAACCAAGAGCTTACAGAAGCTCTGAAAATTGAATGAAGGGTATTCTTAACGTTATGCAAATTGTATTTTCTTCCTATACACTCCGAAAAAAAAAGGAAAAGGAATAGAATCATTTTTATATTCACCATTATAAGCCGTTCATTGATTTCATTAGTTTTTTCTCTCTCTCTTTTCCAGTGTATAAACTTGAAGGCAATGTCGGATACGGAAGTAGAGGAAAAGCCGTTTGCGATCGAGAGGGCAAAGACTGGCAGAGCAAAGTGTAAAAAATGCAAGTGTCCGATCGATCAGAATATCGTCAGGATAGCAAAATTGATGTCGAATCCGTTCGGCGATGGTAAAATGAAGGCCTGGCACCACCTGACATGCATTTTCGAGGTTTTTGCAAAGCAAAGAGCGACAACGAAGAGGATAGAAGACCCAGAAGAGGACATTACCGGATGGGAGGACCTCGACGACGAGGGAAAGGACTTGGTGACTGCGAAGCTCTGGGACTTTGAAAATTCGGGTATGAAGATGATCGTCGATTATTTCCGATTCCAGATAATGAAAAAGTTTACAGTTTTTTTAAATTGGCGGCTGAAAGCAGCGGACTAAGTAATTTACAGACCCGAAAATCTATATCTTCGGCCCATTTTCGGGGTGTTCGTTTATCCCTCTAAAGAATTAACAATTTCGCTGAATACTTTACACACGGATAGAATCCTCGAGGAAATATTACTCGAATAGATATATGCATGTTGTACACCCCTCGCATCTACTTATCGATCCAATTATTATCTCACGGTTCACGTTCTTTTTCTCTTTTTTCGAAGGCGTAGGCGCGCACATCTTTTCAGGCTTTATATGTTTCCGTTTTGAATTATATAAACACTCATGTAGGTAAAGGAAAAAAATTGAAAAAAATGAAAATCTTCTTCCTCTTCACGTTTCCAGCGACTTTTATGAACCCAGGTCGTATTCATTTCTTACAGCACCGTTCAAAAACGTCAAGAAAGTAACCCCGGTGAAAAAAAATGTCTCAAGTAACAAAAAAGTTTCGTCAGAGAAGAAGAAAAATAAATCCGATGAAAATTACGGGGCTTCTACGTCGACTTCGAGACCGACCGTTTTGCCTGATCCAGAGGCCAACAAAGAACCGTCGAAAGACGACAGTCTGAGAGAATTTCGAAGACTTTGTGCGTCTGTAGCAAACGCCAGTGCATATACCAGCAAAACGGCAATCATAAGGCAAATGTTCACCAAGGGATCCGAAGGCGGTGAGTTTGAATCAAATTTTCATATCTTCTCTTTGCACTGAATCTGTTTTTTTTTTTTCTATTGAAAATTGAAATCCCAGCTTTAATTAGAAAAAAAAAAATAGACATTGTTAAACTTGAAAATTGTGGCCGTGATGACCACTGAAGTAGTAGCAGCCCGCGAAAATCTCCGTCGAAATTTGCCGCCACGATTCAATCGCAACGACTCGCCAATCGGCTTGAAATTTATACAGTTTTTTTAATATCATTATGAACTAAGGTTCTATGGAACAGATTTTTCTTCATCCTTCCGTTGCTTTTATACAAATGAAAATACTAGCGTAAAATCTGTCAAACGTTATCATCCAGTAAAAAAATCATAACTCCGCCAAATTTCAATTGATCAAAAATCAGAAAACGTTATTCTGACGTCACTGGGAATCGGGAAACGTTTCAGCTAGTTTTGTTGAACGATCGAACGAGTGGAAACGTATCGTTGAATATTAATTCTTTCGATTTTTGCTAAATTTTTTGTATTCATTTTAAAATCCAAAATGATTTGTGTAATGTAAGAATGACCGAAGTTCCGAGGTACTAGCAGCGTGTAGATCGTCAGCGATTAAGAATCTATTCAGAGCTGGATGTCAGAGGTGAAATTTGTTACTTCGCCTGCGGATGTACGAGAAACATGAATAATGTAGGGAATATTTTTCCCGATGTTTTTCGAACGGTGAAGCTTCGATGAAAAAAAAAAATAACCGCGTAAAAGAAGAAAAAGAAAACGGATTTTTTTTTTTCTACAAATCAACAATTTATCGTATCGCGTAATGAGCAGGGATGGAATAAACCGTTGAAGGAATATTCGAGAAGGGGGGTAAAGCTGTGTACACATGTTAATCGCCTCTTGCGCTTGTCAATGAAATATGGCTGCGAATGAATTTTTCTTTCATACAAACACTATACGCACACTCTCGTTCTTGTTTTAATAGTAAATTATACGAGAGTAGATAGTGTACGAATTGGATACAAGGAAACCATAAATCAAATATTATTAATTAATGGAATATTTTTACGCGGTCTTTATCTATAAACGGTGCGGATCTTGAAATGTCGGGGGGGGGGGGGGGGGGGCGTAATAATCGTCAACATAACGTTTTCTAAGGTCAGTCATCGTTACATCGCACTTTTTTTCCCCCATAACCGCTTAAAACCGGATATACGATTCTTTCAACATGCAATATATAATTGATTAATTTTTTTTTTTATTGAGATTAAACAGACCGTCTGACGGTTAATTGAAAAAAAATATGAA
>JAFFZH010011634.1:0-16924 GCA_018420115.1 Euura saliciscinereae
GTTGCGGTCACGAGCCTAGGTGAATTGACGTGGACAGCCCCATATACAACGTGGTTTCAGTGGAAACGATGCAAATCCAGAAGGGTGAGGCAAAAGCGCCCGCCGTCGAAATAGAAAAATTGCTTACTGGCATTTCCGTTTAATTGACGAGTAACTAATTTTGTAAATTCTCTTTCGTCCTACCCCCCTTGAAAACGCGTCTTTTCATACATGCGAAGCGGGTGGAATCTGAGTTATTGTGACCGCTTGGCGAGCGGGCGCACATTTCCATTACAGCCAGCTTCGAGCAGGCGGAAAGTATGAAAAGGCGTGGTTTCAAGGGGTGGGGACGAAAAGTATCGTGTGCACCACGGGCGGAAGGCGAGTTTCACTCGTGCGACGGCCGCCCTCGCTACGCACGGGCGTAGGGCTACCTTCGCACTCGTGAAATCGCCTTCTTTCCGCCCTTGATACACAATATACTATTTCGTCCACTGGAGTTAACGTAGATCAATCGGATTACTGAAACTGAAATAAATTATGAAAACCAACTAAATAAACAACAACAAAAATGTCTAACAGATGAAAAATCAATCAAAACTTCCGAATATTAACATAAACTATAGTGTGGATAAAAGAGAAAGAGAATTGAGTTCGATTGAAAAAAATCATTTGAATTGAATGGATGAGATTATTAAGAAATTAAATAAAATTCTGAAGATAGAAATTGAATGAAAATATTCTTAGCCAAATTACTGTAAAGGCCATAGATGGGTTAAGTATGCGTGAGCGGCCCCCGCAAGGATTCGTTCGAAATTTTGGTGAGAAATTGTGTCTGTGGGGTTACAAACTCACTCCGAATTTCAGCCCTGTAGCTGCACTAGGAACGAAGCTAAAAATACAAATAGTATTTTTAGAAAATATTTTTTTTCTCAGGATCTAATAGGCCGATTTCCGTGAAAAAAATATATGTTGTGGACGTATTCTAGGCGATTTATAGGAAAAATCGAGAACCCCATCCAACCACCGTAACTGCCCGAAAAAAATTATTTCACTTTTCGTGATTTTTTTTCGGTCACTCGCTCACGAGATACAATTACCATATTTTCTTTGCTACACAATCGGACTCCTTTCTACAACATATATTTTTTTTAAGTCGATCGAAAAGGTAGAGCATAGTTAAAAAAATTAAAACACACTTTTTTCGCACATTTTTTGTGTTTGGGATGTTCTAACTACTATAATACTATATAGTATACTATAATACTGCTACAGTATGAGTAGAATATAGAACTGCTATAGTATACTACTATAGTAGTTAGAACATCCCAAATAGGGATGGGCGATTTTTGAAATAATCGATGATGGAATAATCGATTGTTTTTTTAACCGATTCTTTGTAATCGATTAATCGATGAAAAAAACATCGATGTCAACAAAATCGATGTTAATGAAAAAAACAAAAAAAAAAAAAAAACCATGAGAAATCTAAAATAATTTTCCAAATTTTGTAATTTCTTCAGACAACTCCGTAACTCTCCTTCTTTCTGTACTTGACTTATTTTAATTTCCAAGGCCGATTAAAACGATCATGAAATTCTGATATAAACAAAGGGCAATAATGACCTGCCCGACAATTTCGGTTATTGTTTCACCAATTCCAACAAAAACATCAATTTCACTAAAAAAAAACATCGATGTACCGATTAATCGGATTTTCAAACATCGATTAAAAAAGCGATGAAAAAATCGATTATTCTGGAAAAAAACATCGATTCTGCAATAATCGATGTTACATTGCCCATCCCTAATCCCAAACACAAAAAATGTGCGAACAAAGTGTGTTTTAATTTTTTTAACTATGCTCTACCCTTTCGATCGACTTGAAAAAAATATACATACCGGGTTTTTTAGTCGATGCGCACCATGTGGGCATTGTTAGTATTGTTGCTCAGAATGCGTGATTGGTCACCAACAATCAGTGAGGAGTCTACATGGTGCGCATCGACTAAAAGACCCGGTATGTTGTAGAAAGGAGTCCGATTGTGTAGCAAAAAAAATATGGTAATTGTATCTCGTGAGCGAGTGACCGACAAAAAATCACGAAATGTGAAATAATTTTTTTCGGGCAGTTACGGTGCTAGGATGGGGTTTTAGATTTTTCCTATAAATCACCTAGAATACGTCCACAACATATACTTTTTTCACGAAAATCGGCCCATTAGATCCTGAGAAAAAAAATATTTTCTAAAAATACTATTTGTATTTTTATCTTCGTTCCTAGTGCAGTTACAGGGTTGAAATTTGGGGTGAGTTTGTAACCCCACAGACGCAACTTCTCACCATAATTTCGAACGAATCCTTGCGGGGGCCGCTCACGCATATTTACCCGGCTATGGCCTTTATTCAACTCAAAAATGTAGTGTGCCAGTCAAATGTTGAACCAGTTCTCTCTCGGGGATGTAAGACACAATAAAATCCAATGTTGTTCGTTCAAACAGGAATATTATATTATATAAAACCAAAGTTGATATCTATAGCGTACACTCTCTTATCTATTCTTCAAGTGGTGAAAATATGCCGTCCAGGAATAGTTATTTTATCAAAAGGGGGTGGGCGATTTTGCCCCACCCTTTCAGTTTGGCATCGTTTTCAGTAAAATCACGTTGCATATAGTGTTATCTCACTCACCTCGACGTGAAAATGCCGTTGCGTCACTTTTCTTTGAGTTGGCCGTTTAGCCCCACCCTGAAAATTTTGTATGACTGTCAGCGAAATCACATTGCATACCGTTTCGTACGGTCCCCCTTGATGCGAAAATGCGAGTAAGTCATTTTTTTGGGGGTTGGCCGTT
This sequence comes from Euura saliciscinereae, assembly GCA_018420115.1. Taxonomy (NCBI): domain Eukaryota; kingdom Metazoa; phylum Arthropoda; class Insecta; order Hymenoptera; family Tenthredinidae; genus Euura; species Euura saliciscinereae. Next base: position 2,834 of record JAFFZH010011634.1, read on the forward strand.
CAGCCCCACCTGGCCATTCCGCCCCACCTTCCCCTATATTATTCATTCGGACACCTTGGATTGTCCTGAAACTTTTTACCTGAAATCATCCACTTATAATCAAGTTATATAAATCTACAGGTTTCACCCGTGGGGCAAGAATCTTAGGCATTGAAAATGTTTTTTAAATTACTATACGCTCGGCTGTCACTAGCCTAGCGAGTTTTAGGTTCAAATAGCTAGCGTTCACTGTTCATGAAAAATTACGGTATATTTTTTTTTCAAACAAACGCTTTAATTGTTCCTAACTTTTTAAAATAATAATAATCATTTGTTGAACATTTTTACATTTTATCCATGTCATTTTTTAGAATTATTAATTCTCATTTGTTCTTTTAGTTCTCGAAGTACTAGGATTCATTCCATCCATCGCGGTATAATTGTCAGTTTGCGACGTACTCGATGACATTTCGACCACGATCACGGTATAACTAACCATAAGCCGTCACATTCGATTCTCTTGTTTATATTAAAACAAGAAACTTTCATACTTCCCATGCCCACCATATTTATCCACTCCGCGACTGCAACAATTAAAACGTTACATCCACGATTTGTCTCCTGTACTTTCTGAAGACACCCAAAATAGAAGCATTTTCAATGCTAATAATCAAGTTATCCTCCAAAGGAAAATTATGGGCCTCGGATTCGTTCGGAAGTTACACCATCATAGGTGCCAAAAAAATCGGAAAAATTGCAAGAAATCTCAGGGAAATCAATTTTAATTTCGACAAGATAAGCGTATTTGATGAAAAATTGAATATTGATGATTGAAATGATTGAATCTGAACTATTTAACTATTTAACTATTTCAATATTATACTTTCATTAGTTAAACTATTTAACTAGTCGCTTTTTTATCGGATGATTCATTGAAATTTCGAGATCTCAGCATTTATACGGTTGAATTTCTTAGTATGTATACAAGATAGTATGTTTCGTCGCGAGCTTGAGTTCTGAATGAGTACTACCGCAGCTCGCTCTTCTGTTCGCTGCAACCGTCGATAATGTCAACGATGACGTACACTTGAAGTTTTAATCCGAATTTCGCGAATGTAGAACTCATTTTATGATGGGAACCACGTGAAAGCTTAGTATCTACATTCATAAATGTACGTGAAAATATACTTGGCACGGTAAAAAAATTATAATCTCGTTTTTGTTCATAACGTCGGGTATTTTTTTTTATTTCATTTTTCAGCAAACACTCATTTTTGGAACATGAAAGCTTGTCTGCTCAAAGTTAAAATTGATTTCTCTGAGATCTCTCGCGATTTGTCCGATTTTTTGGCACCGATGATGGTGTAACTTCTGAACGAATCCGAGGCCCATAATTTCCTTTGGACGATAACTTGATTGTAAGTGGTTGATTTTAAGTAAAAAGTTTCAGGAAAATCGAAGGTGTCCAAATGAATAATATATCGATTTTTTCTCATTATAAAAAATATTCCAGAACTGTGTAGTTAGAAAAGATTGTGCAATTTTTTTTCGAAAAGCTCGGTCTTTTTGGCACATTTTATGTCCTTATCATCTTTCGAAAAAATTCGAAGCTCTTGAAGTTAGAGCCGGTTGAAAAAAGGCCGTTCGCGAAAAGGATGAAAAATTGGAAAATTCAAAAAAATAGAAAACGTGGCTGAATGGTAAAACGGCCAAACACGTGTTCACTTTTTTCGATAGACGAACTGAAAAAAAAATTCACATCAAGATCGGCGTCGGTGACCTTCACCGATTAGGTGAAATGCCATGAAACCCCCCTATAGTAGTTTACATAATAAACGAGTTCTTTACCCAAGGTACCTGCACGGCTACAATCGCGCATTTCTTCATGGGAACAAACAATCAATGTAGGCATTGCCATCATTTCTTGTTCTGTAATCAGGTCCTGCTGATCAACGTCAGCTTTGGGATTCGATGTTGTGCATGTAGACTTTTTTGCAGTGGGAACTTCAACACCTTCACAACTTGTACGATCATGTTCGTCGACTTCTGCGCCGTCTACAGCTTGACTTTTAGCAAAAATTGAACTTGCTTCCAACATTTCTGTAGAGTTGATAATTGCAGGTTTCTTACCGATTACCTCATTGCCACTAAAATTGACATTGTCTAACACTTGTTTCTCGCTAACAATATTGGCATTAATGATACTCATAATAGCTGCAGCGTTATGATCTTCTAGGGAAATATCTTCTTTATCAACTTCTTTTGGCTTGCTTCCCTCATCTTCAGCTTTGGTATTCTGCTGTTTTGAAGAGCTTCGCAATCTCTGCTTCAAAGGCACTTCGGTACTGTCAATGGAATTCTGAATCGTATTTGACATACCAGTGGTTACCTCTTCCACATCCATATTGACTACATTGGTATTTGGTAAGTTGTCGTCAATCCTGTGATACAGAACGAACATATCAATCATATACTTACTTGGTGAATACATATATCGACGGATCCTAAGGGAACAGACGTAACTCGGTGGGCAATTTAGAACGGACGTAACTTGCTGCGCCAACTACAACGGACCTAACACGCAGGGTGAGCTAAAAGAGACGTATCTAACGGGGCAGTTTAGAACAGACATAACTCGGTGGACCTGCTAGAACTGACATATCTTGCTGGGCAGTGTATAACGGACGTATTTCATGATAACTAGACCAGAAATTTTTCAGAAAGATGCGACAGCGATTGAGTATAAATTTGAAACCTCCCAGTAATTAGGTGAGACCGGGGCAAACTGGGCACGTCGACTACAAATGGATAATTTTTTGTGGCTGAAAACTCTTTTTTTTCTGAAATATGTTCGAAAAATCTGTATGATCCCAAATATCTTGTTTCCTCGGAAATGTTGAACGAAATAGAATTATATTTAATCAATAGAAGTAGCTCAGGGTCAATTTTTTTTCTGAAAATCTATATTGACCTCCAAATACCTTCGCATTGGAAGTTGTCGGATGTTTCGTATTTTTCTCTCCAATTTTCTTCTACAAAAATCGTCTGAAACAATGAATTTTCTTCCAAAGTATTTAACCGTTGAACAAAGTTTTCGTCTTTTTTTTATATAGATTGAATAATAAATTATTCAAAATAGAAAGATTCCGAAAAGGAGCAAATTTTTTTGAAACATTCCCAAAGAGATGAGATATTCAAAAGAAGACAGAATTTCTGAACGTGTTACGAAAAAAAAGATTCTGTAGAACCAAAAATTCATGAATTAGCAGCCGACGTGCGTAGTTTGCCCCGGTCTCGCCTAATTATTGCTAGGATTCAACTTCATACTAAATTTTTGTCCCATCTTTCTGGAAAAGGTCTGGTCTAATTATTGGGAGATACGTCCATTTTAGCTGGTGTCCCCTTCGAACCCGTCGATGTGCTCGTACACATAAGCTCAAAGTAAAGAGTTCCCCGAATTGTTGATGTGATATGCATCGCTTGTGGTTCACTTATACTTGTCTATGAATTGCATTATATTCTGTTACTTGTCAGTCCAGAAACGTATTTTAGGAGCATTTGAATTTCATTTTCTTGGATATGATGTTAAATAACAAAACGTTGATTCGATTAAGAACGTTGCCTAGTGAGCTAGCGCAGGCTCCTTTGGCTTCCCGCGCGAAACTAGAGGGGATATCGGCTGGGACAAATGCCCGGCGCTCCAACAGTGTAGGGATAGGCGCTAGGGATTAGTGGCTCTAAGCGGAGAAATTGCGATTTGTGCTTCTACTCATGCAAGTTTCCTCGCTGGTCTTGTGTACGATTCTATTGATTTTGGGCTCAAATTGAAGGTAAACGACAGATTTATGCCATGTATTTCGTAGAATTTCAGAAAAAAAAAAATATCAACCATTGTATTAAGACGGGAACTATATCCATTTTCGGCACCGCTCTACACGACTCTGAAGATGAATTTCAAAATTCGGAAAATACACGACACAGATTGCTCCTTCACCTTCAATATGCTTTCAGGACAAATTCGACATCCATGCAAATAGCGGAGAAAACTTGCATAGCGTGAACGTCTGCAAGCGGTACCTGCACCGGGAGTAAGCAACGTCCTCAACATTTCAGCTCAGATTAGAGCCCTCCTCAGAACCGTGATATATTTAATCTGTGAAGTTTAGAACATATTTTGTCAAACTAATACAGGGAACAATAAACTTAGAAATTGGCATAATCTGAGAATTTTGTTTTGTTATTGTCCAAGAAAATGAAATCCACCGAGGTCAAGAATAATTTTTCTTTACAAGCATTTCTTCAATCAATTATAGTTCTTTGTGTGAAGCGTTTCATGTTTTTCTCCATTCTATCTGTGCAAACAGTTTAGACAAACATCTGTGTCTCCCTCCATGAAAAAGTTGGCGTCACACCTGAACGTGCCGTGAACGAATAGTTAAATTGGCACCGCTTTGATGTAGCCGCTGCATTCGCACTGCGAGTGGCTGTGACAGTAAAGCAATTATTTTTCTAGCAGCTTGGAGTTGAAGTTAGAGCTGTGGTGTGAAGTTAGACGAGCATATTTTGAACGCTATCAAAGTTCTGTGTCACTATGTTATCAATTTCTAGTGGGCATCATTGACCGGTGTGAATATCCCTTGATGGAAATGTTGTATCGACGGGTCCTAAGAAAATAGAGACATCTCGCAGGCTAGTTAGAAAAGAGTCAACTCGCCATAAGGTTAGAAAAGCGCCAACTCACCGGAACACAATGAAAATTGCTATAGATTTCGGGGAGTTGGCTCTTTTATAACCGTACTGCAATTTGGATCTTTTATAACTGGCCCAACAGGATGGCTCTTTTCCATTATGACCCATCAATATATGATGGAATGATGTTCCAGGAATACCAATTAATCCTGAACGGCCGCTAGTTTTACTTGGTATTTGAGACATAATTATCACGTGGTGCAACAGATTTCCTGTAGGGATATATCGTACTGACGGCCAATTTGAGTTCTAAATGAATGACACATCTTCGCAATGTTACAGTTAGTTCGTGCTCCATATAGCTTTACTTGAAATGATCTGTAAATACTGCAAAGACAAATATTTTGCTGCGGTAAAAATTCCGCTTACTATTGTTAATGGGCCTAGCTGGGGTTCCATATGAAATGTGCCCATTAGGGTGTGCTGTTTTTTATTTTCAATTTTTATTCCACCGGCCACCAGTCATAACTTTAGTAGTTGGTCTGAAACGAACCCACACCAAAGATGAGCTTCGTAGCTCAAGTCTAAGAGGTGCCTCAATCAACATTTTCATTTCTTATTTTAATAAAATTAAAAAAAAACATATATCACGATCTGAGGGAATGGATAAACATTGAATTCGATGAATTTTTGCGTGTTAGCCATGAATAAAAATATAAGTGCCTTTTAAATCCAATTTATTATGGAATCGCTAATTAAGCCGTCTATGAAAATAATTTGTGGCACTTTTTGGAAATTATTTGCGACGATTTCTTGCGATTGGGCACAGGTTGGAGTATTTTCGAAGTGTCAGAACAACATTGGACACAAGTAGGTACGACTCTATTGAATCACAGTTACAAGAAAGATAGAATGTCTTGGTTTTTCAACCAGCTCAATTTTTTGCAAAAAGCATGTAATAAAATATGTTTGTATGTGTTTCGATGTCTTCTTTAGCTGTGATTTTTGATGGTCCGATATCTTTTTATAAATACCAAGAAAAAAATTAAAAACGTGAAAACGCCATAATTGACAGAAAAGGTCGAATAATGAGGCTAGGAATTGAAACTTTGGCGAAATTTTGTTTTCATGACAATAAATGTTTGCCTAAATTTTTGTGTTGAAAAAAAAATCAAAAAATTTACGAGCTTTTCAGGCTAAACCCGGTCTGAATAAGCCAAAGGCCCAATAAGTACGTTTTATGCAGAAAGTTGGTCAGCATGAAGCCCAAACTACACATTTAATCCATTCCAAAAAATATGATTGGAGCGTACAGCCGATTATCGATATGGCGCTTTAAAATGAAAAAAATTATTGAGGCACCTCTTAGACTTGAGCTACAATGCTCATCTTTGGTGTGGGTTTGTTTCAGACCAACTACCAAAGTTATGACTGGTGGCCGGTGGAATAAAAAAATAAAAATAAAAAACAGGACACCCTAGTGCCCATGAACCGATTCGGACTCTCTATGCGCCAAATTTAAGCATTTGGTTACAAACCAAGTTCCCCCAAATTTTAACCTCTTATATTCACTATTATGCTTGGAACTCGAGAAAAATGTCTGACTCCGAAAAATCTTTTAAGAAATCCACATCTGACGAACAGTGACGCGCATGCACAGAAGTTTTTCAGATTTTTCTGTGGTAAACTCAATCCACTAAAAAATCTTCAGGGCTCATAGCGGGCAACTGGACAAATAAAAGTGAAAAAAGTGACGTTCAATATTTGAAAAGTGACTATTTAGTGACTAAAACTGATGAATTTTGGTAAATTTATGAATACCTATATTTGGATTAGGTAATCTTACACGGAGTACTTAGGTATGTATGTTCTGTGTTCAGCACATGCATATGAGTCATTCCACGTCAAACCAGACAAAAACGGGTGATTTTTGACCTCGATGTTTCCGATTCAAGTCTCAATTTTTTTATAGATTCTCTGGATCAAATGAATGTATCAAACAATTTTGATTTTAGTTTCATCGCCCCTAGCTTGGAAGTTACGGGGGATTGAAATTTCGGAAAATCGGCCAAAAATCGAAAACACGCTCTCCTTCAAGTGCTTATGTCTTCTGTTCTATTTGTACTACAGACTTTTGTAAAAACGCATTTCGAAGCTCTTGAATGGCGCCTCCGTGACATATTTATTTGATTTCGGCATAATCGATGATTTCATTTGTCGTAAACAATTATATTATTTATTAAACGCGGTTTTCAAGGTGAGGTGGACGACTTGAAATTCCAACAAAAATATGAGCGCATTCCTTGATCAATTCCCTACAAAATTGCGAAGGAGAATTCATGGAGACTTCATGGACTCTATTCAAAAACGATTATTTATAAGCGACGGCGCGCGTTGCCGCTGAGACACCTGGTCTGGGTGCGCGTTTACGCTAGTTACGCGCGCCGTCGCTTCCGAAGAAATCGTTTTTAAATAGAGTCCACCAAGTCTCCATGAATTCTGCTTCGCAATTTTGTAGAGAATCGATCAAGGAATACGCTCATATTTTTGTTTTAATTTTATGTGGTGACGATCACCTTGAAAACCACGTTTCAATAATATAATTGTTTATAGCAAATGGAATCATAGGATATGCCGAAATCAAATGAATATGTCACGAAAGCGCCATTCAAGAGCTTCCAAATGCGTTGTCACAAAAGTCTGTAGTACAAATAGAACCGAAGACATAAGCACTTGAAGGAAATCGTGTTTTGAATTTTTGGCCGATTTTCCGAAATTTCAACCCCCTGTAACTTCTAAACTAGGGGCGATAAAAATAAAATGAAAATTGTTTGACACATTCATTTGATCCAAAGAATCTGTAAAAAAATCGAGACCTGAATCGGAAACATCGAGGTCAAAAACCTGTACGGTTTGATGTGGAATCACTCAATAATGGAAGCGAACAAATTCTCTAGAAAAACGTCCGGATTTTTTAAAAATAGTTGAAAAAAGTGACTTTAGCAGGAAAAGTGACAAAAAAGTGAGTTCGTTAAAAAAAGTGACTAAAAGTGAGAAAAGTGACGCACTCTGAGCCCTGAATCTTTGAAGGCGTAAACCCGATCGACTTCGAAAAGTGACTAACTTCTTTTTTTTTCTACAGTATGAACATCTAACTGTGCTAGATTTTCTGTACTTTTTTCAGATTTTTCGCAAGGGTGCGCCATTATTGAAAGAATGGAAAACTGCTTTTTGAATCTTCTTTGGCATGGAAAAGTTAACGTTTCGTGTTATAATACAATTACAAATACTTGCTTATTTGCTAAACCAGATAACGTATTCATTTTTTGTTTTATATTTTGTCAGCTTTGATAACTTCTCTTAGACCGAATCCATCTCAAATCGGGCAGGCAAGGCTAAAATGGAAATCGTGATGCCACGGAATTTTTTCAAAATGAAATATGTTGTTCTTCGACGAAAAAAAAGTGACCCGCATTTTTATGTTCTTGAAAAAGGAAATTTTTTTTTTCCTAATAACGGTATATCTTTGGAACGAATCATCGGAAATACTTCATCTTGGTCTCATTTTGTAGGGTTTTTTGCACTCTTTTGGAATTCGAAGAACAATTTCAGGATTTTTGAAAATTGAAGGAATGACGTTCATTTTTCGAAAATTAGGGAAACCCGTTTTCGTCGAAAAGTGATTTTTTTATTTTCTCAAAAATTTTACACAATATGTGGGGTAATATGACGGATATATCCTATAAGTTTCATCGATGCTAAAACACTGCTTCATATCGAGAAAAGAAAAATTTCATGCGTCACTGAAATTGGTCAATTCCTGTGCTGGTGTCTACTTTGTGAGCGTCGTTGAGATGTGTACAGATTTTTCCATCCAAATAATATTACTTAAACTTGATACATACGTACCTGAAGGAGTACATGGCCAAATACCGTATGATGTATAACATCGTAGACCTAATATTGATCTGCTAATAAAGACTACCACGAAAAAAATACAAAATTTACAATCAGGGATTTATTGTAGTAATAACAATATCGTACAATAATAATATGATCATAACTACATAATAATAAATACTATATGTATGAAGAATATAATATAATAGTATAATAATAATAATAATATAATGATTCAATCTACAGACCTTGTGTGTAACGCAAGCCTCTGAAGGCATTGAAAATGTCACCTGTTCTCTCGTTCTTAGTGCATTTTGTTTTCATATATTTGTATCTGTCGCATTTTGATTCGAATTCTCCCGGAATAAAGTTTAAAGAAAATCTAATCCTGACAGATCGATGATCGGTAACAATCTGATAAATTAACCATACATTAGGATCGGTCACAATCTGACACATCGACCATCCATAATCTTTTTCCATCTTTCGTATTTTTTCATCTTTTGTCTTTTGCAAACTTTTTTTCACCACACCTGCACGGAAAGTACGACTTTCGGCCCGCTGCGTGAACGGAAAGTCGTGCTTTCCGATGCAGGGGGTGGTGAAAAATAGTATACTACCCACGGGAGTGAAAAAGGCCATCCCAAACTGCGTTCTTGCCAATCTCACATGCAGTTTCGAATAGCCTACTTTCCCTCCCTAGGTGTGTGATATACTATTCATCCGCATTGTTGTTACTTTCGTTTTGCACGCATTTCTGTCCCCTTCACATTTTTGTTGCATTTTAACATTTGATCCCCTATACCTCACTGTATACCATACCACGGAAATAGAAGCATATTCAACAATATTATTATACGATATTGATATTACTACAATAAATCCCTGATTGTAGATTTCGTATTTTTTTCATGCTAGTCTTTATTAGCAGATCAATATTCGGTCTACGATGTTATACATCATACGGCATTTGGTCATTTACTCCCTCAGGTACGTATGTATCAAGTTTTAGTAATATTATTTGGATCGAAAAATCTGTACACATTTGAAAGACACCCACAAAGTCAACACCAGCACAGGAATTGACGAATTTCAGTGACGCACGACATATTTTTTCTCGATATGAAGCAGTGTTTTAGCATCTATGAAACTTACTGGATATATCCGTCATATCACCCCACATATTGTGTGAAATTTAAGAGAAAATAAAAAAATCACTTTTCGAGAAAATCGGGTTTCCCTAATTTTCGAAAAATGAACGTCATTCCGTCAATTTTCAAAAATCCTCAAATTTTTCTTCGAATTCCAAAAGAGTGCGAAAAACCCTACAAAATGAGACCAAGATGAAGTATTTGCAATGATCCGTTCCAAAGATATAGCGTTATTAAGAAAAAAAGTGTTCCTTTTCCAAGAACTTTGGTAGCGCACGACTACGTATTTACACGGTTATAAGCCGCACCTTTTTTCGCTTTTTGGACCTCCCAAAACCCGGGTGCGGCTTATACGCGGATGCGGCTTATACGAGGATACAAATGTGGAAAATTGAACAAAAAGAACGAAAAATATTGAAACGGCGGAGTAACTTGGAATAGGTGTATGGAAAGCGATAATCAGGAAGTGAAAATGCCAGAATACATTATACCTAAAATCTTTTTATCAAAATCACAACCATCAACACTTAGCTACCTATTTAAAGCTTCATCTGAGAATAAAAATTCATGATTTTCGTGATTTCAATACCGCACCGTTTCAATATCGCGGCTTATACGAATATAAAAACGTTTTTTCAGAAATGACCCCTCCAAAATCGGGGTGCGTCTTATACGCGGGTGCGGCTTATAACCGTGTAAATACGGTAAATGTTCAAATAGCCGTAACTTCGTAGCAAGATTTTTTTTTTCCAAAACAAAAAAAAATACGGGTCGCCTTTTTTTCATCGAACAACAACATATTTCAATTTGAAAAAAATTCCGTGACATCACGATTTCCAACCTGCCCGATCTGAAATGGATTCGGTCCTTACAGTCTATGCTGAATATATGCGAATATTGTGAGGCAAAATACAGAATAATCTTAGTCTTCACCGCTATCACAATAGATGGCAGAATTGACTAGCTCAGTTTTAGAAATCCTACTCAATACCTCAGCAAGCTTTATAATGCGACCACAACTTGGGCGGTCAAGAAACACCTTTTTTGAATAATTATTCTTCAAATAAATTACCTTGAATTAGTTGAAGGCTCAGCAGTTACTCTGACATCTGCTTCTTCGTCTGGGCTGGTATCTGTGTCCATATTCGGTCCTATGATTTCATCCAAAAAATGTTCAAATATTGGATCTGTTTCTGTAGCCGCGACTATAGATTTGATTGCATTATTCAGCTCGGCCATAATCGAGGTGTTCAACTCGCCGCCGATGGACTCACAAATGCTGTCTTCCTTAGAAGGTATTTCTATTGGAAGTATAGCTTTGTTTATATTTTCAGCTATTTTTTCGTGCAATTCCGTCCGATTAAGCAGTTCTTTGGTCAGTAACTATAAGTTTACAAAAGAAAAAAGATGTATTATTCTATTCCAACAAAATGGAAATCTTTTCTCTGCGAGAAATCACAGATAATTATTGGACAAAAATAACATTGTTTCAAGGCTGTGATAAATTGATGTTTAATCTAGTAGCTTGTTGCATCAATTAAACACATTTTGGCAAACAGAAATTGAAATAGCCTTTTCAGTATTGTATTTTATTCTCCGAAAGTTATATCCGCTAAGAATGATACTTACTTGTATATTGCGAGATTTTTCCCAAAAGAGGTCTAATTGCAAGAATAAAACTCACACTACTTACTCAATAAGGAAGTGATTTGAAGGTATGAGAGCAAGAACAAAGATACAGATTAAACGCGTATCTTTGAAACGATTATTCACGGGAAAAAAGAAAAAGAAAGTTGATTGTTAGATCTTCCTTCGATTGATCAATGATTGAACCGTTCATACCGCATACACGATGTGTAGAGACAGAGACCATAATATGAGGTATTTAAATATCTATTTTCGTCTTCTTATGCTATGACTGTACAAATATAATGTCCTTATTTCGTACAAAGGCACGCTTCGTTCGTGCAATCCAGTGAAGCCTCGTTTATCCGGCCTTTGATCGATCCGAGGCAAAGACTAATCCAAGCACTCCGCATTAATCGAGGTGTATGCTCGGATAATACGGAAAAATTCGGATGAAACGGATGAAGCTGCTATGGCCTATGCTATACGCGTGAAGTATTTTGCGATTGCTACTTTATTGTTTATATTACATACATAATAAATGATTAAAATTTTCGAATCTCTCATTACTGCCGTGTTATCCGAGTTTTTGCTCATCCGAGGTAGGGGAGAGTGTTGTACCTCGGACCAGCGTTTTTTAAATCGCCATAACTTTTCTCCTTTCGAACAGAACCTTATCAAATTTGTGTCAAAATGTAGCTTGAAGTCTTGAGTTTCAAACATGGATGCTTTATAAATGATGAATTTTGGTAATTTTGTACTACGCTCAATAGTTCGAAGATACAACAAATGGTCCGAGGTACAACATGGTACTGTACCTTGGACCACAGCATATTGTACGTTGGACTCGTTATGTTTCACCTGTCAGATAATAACCATCGGCTGGCTAACGAAAAAAAAGTTGGCATTTATAGAGTAATAGCACAAAGGTTATCATAGTAATGTATACAACTCTTTATTTGCGTATTTTGATAATATAACTGCTATATAATCATGAAGAAAATAAAAGACGCTAACTGTGCTACTCTGAAATGGTAGGCTTAGTAAAAAATAAACTTGAAAGCTTTTAATCTGCTATAAAAAAATGTAGAATCATTAGTTTCTGGAACTTGAGAAAATTTGAATGTGGAAATTCGAACTCGAACCGGTCTAAGGTACAACGCACTACAGTGGTCCAAGGTACAACAAACGGGCACTCTGAACACTTCGTGCCCCAATTATTTGCAGGTTATGTTGAGCTCAACGCCACTATCTCAATTTGAAAACAGGCATAGCGACAGCATGTAATCCTCAATTGCGATCCAAAAAGCCTACCATAACTTACATTCCACACCTCCGTTCTACAATAGGAAGAAGTTACTTCGTACCTTCAAAAACGGATTTCTGCGTGTAATCTGGATATTTTTCGGCAAACACTGCACATTTGAGGATGAAACACAGTTTGGGCGTTCCTCAAAACTAGTAACTGTCGAAGTTGTCGGAAATTTCTTCAAATGGCAGCTGTAGCCTACGGGGACCGAGGTACACGTCGGACCGAGGTACAACACTCTCCCCTACCTCCCCAAATTACGTCGGATAAACGAGGTTCTGCTGCAATCGCCGAACGCAACGGTTCATTTCAGAAAAATATATCTCGTGAGAGTCCAGTCATGTTGTCATTTCAGTCAATGGTTCCATACTACAGCTTATTGAAATTATCTTTGAGTAGCATACATACTTAGAAAAATGGAAAAATGTTTATACTAACGCTCAGATTTTCAATTGGTTCGTCGTCAAGCCCAATTGATTCTGACTCAGAGAGCGCATAGGGAGTAGTCTGCACCTCTATACTTGAGTAGGTAGTCAATTCCTCTGTACTAGTAGCCATGGTCTTTCCTCTCGTCAGTGAATTCCTGCTTTCTTCGTCGTCCATACATATTCGATCAATTTTTTCGTTTGCATGTACCAAAACCGGACTGCACCCCTCCAATCTGCCGCCTATAGTATGTGGTAAGTTAATGTTAATGAAAATATCTTCAAATTCGTTCCAAATTTAACATATATGCCATACTTGAATTGTCATGCTCATTTGCCTCATGGAACAACAATGGCTGGCTACAAATTCGTTTCGAAGCAGACTGCAGATCACCAAGCAATGGGCAATCCACAAAACCACTTTTATTTGACGTACAGTGAACATGGTCGCTGTCCTCAGTGGCAGCATGGCTGTGCTGACGCGATATGCTCAAGTTTGTATGGCCAGGTAAGCTTTCTAAAGGAGTTGCTTCTATAGTCACACATCCCACTGGAATTAGTGTACGTAATACGTTATCTGTATTATTCGATTCCTCAATATCGCTATTACTTAAATGAAAGCAGGGTGCTCACAATGACTTGGAACTGGTTCAACTTTTTTTTCCAATAGTGGATGCAGTGGCTTCTGGGTACGTTTTGTGCGATCCCGGTCGCTCCCGCTGTGATGTCTTTTGCGTATGCTACTTGTTATTATTGGAGATCCAACGTGTGTCTGAGAATTTGCCTGTCAGTGAGTACTTTTTTGAATGAATTATGCAAATTACATTCAGGATATAAGCTACATATGCTTTTATGATAGTGCAGATCAGATGCCAAAAGGTCGTTAACTCAAAAAATGATGGCATAAGGTCATAGAATTATGGATAATTGGTTGAACTTTAGGAAATCATTGGTCAGCTTTTTTCACGCCTGGAAGGAAAATGGATATAGGTGACATAACCTCTTGACCATT
>JAFFZH010011635.1:0-59525 GCA_018420115.1 Euura saliciscinereae
AAAAAAAAAAAAAAAAAAAAAATTCAATATTGACATCGGGGATGATTTATTTCACTATCGGTGGTTCGAGATCTCGAAGGATTCTCATTCTCTATCCGACTGCGTCGGTTCTAGAGACATGGCTCTTCTCTCGGAGACAGGGTCTCGGCGATCTCTGACGTGAAACGATGAGATGTGTCCCCGTGTATAATAATGCGCGTCTACCTATACCTTGGCCTTCGAAAAACCCACCCTTCGATATTCTACTTCTTCTTCTTCTTCTTCCCTGCGTGACGTGTGAAGACTGACCCTGCACCAGGCGAGGATACCGGAGAGGCGGCTGCCACAGCTCCGAAAACCCTTAATGATTAATCATTTTCGTTATTCAATATCTCACGTGGCTAAATATCATCGTGGTATTTGCTAGGCCCTCGAGATCTTCTAATATTTTTTTTATTTCAACATAACAGCGAGTCGAGGCTTAATTAATTATCCTACTTAACTCGGGACTCGGTTCGAGTAGTGAATTTAAGAGCTAATACTTGTATCGGTTCCAGAACGTCTAATTTATTATCGTTACCTACATTGATTACGATCCATGATTTCCTCATTATAACCAATGAAAAGGCTCTTGGCTCATTGTCACTGTAGCTAAATTTCAAAGATGGCTCGCCACGAGTGTGTATGTAAAGTAGCGACGCGACGACCGGTTTGAGAATAAAAGAAATCTTTGCTAATTATCGTCATTTATAATTGTCTCGCAGTCTCCGCCCTCGACTGGGTTTAATATTTCAAATAAATGCGTGCATTAGCGTTATCTCCTCGGCTATCGAGTGTCCACTATTAACAATACCGAAGCTACACCGCGTTGATGCTGCAAAGTGATCTCCCCGGACTCTGACACGGAGCCATCTCTCAGCCAACAGAGTAGTAAAAATATGAAACGATGCAAAGACGCGTTGCTCGTTATTATTCTCATTGTCAGCGAGACCGAAAAAATAATGAAGGAAAAAGAAGGTTGTCCGAGGCGCAGTTCCGGGGTTATTATCATCGGCTCATTAGACAGGAACATTTTCCAAGACACCCGGTAGCCTGTTAATGACTGATGGTGGTCTGGTTGGTTCCGAGAGGGTTGACGTGACGGACAAACGTGAATTTCGGAGAGAGGGGCTACCTGAAACTTTGCGTTCCTTTTATTTTATTTTTTTTTTTCATTTTTCTTACGGCTCTTTTATCTCCTCGTCTCTCTCCCACTCTTTCACTGTTTTCTTTACTCGAACGGATCTTATCGGCGGCTGTCGCCTCTTATTAATGAGCCTCAGATAAATTTGGAGACGGACACGAGAGGCCCACCTTCGGGCCTCTTTTCTTGTTTTCATGTCTCATACGCTGCTTCTGGGAGCTTCTGACTCGGATCACCTCGGCTAGAAATCTATAACATTTTTACCTTTACTTTTTTTTCCTCCAATCGTGTGATTCACTCGGCTACAGTCGCTGATCCGATACAATTTCAACGAAATTAATCGACGTACAGGAGGTAGTAAGTAAATGAGAATGTGAAGTCAGAATCTATACTCGCCCGGAATTAGGCCAATCCATGTCTATTGTGTGAGATAAGTTCTTCGATTCACGAAGAACACTACCTCAAATTTTTAATAAAAAACATCGTACCTCTAATTCTTAACTAAGAACATCGTATCTCTCAAATAAAATGTGGATGAAAATACGTCGTATTTGGAATTCTAAAATGGAAATGCCGTATTGTGAATACTATCTAAAATACAATTAGGCCGAACGTCTTATCTCAAATTATCAATGAAAAACGACACATCGCACAATCCTAATGAAAAATCTGTCTTCTCAAATTCTGAATGAAAAACTTGATCGTTTGTAGAGTTGTTTCACATTCTGATCAAACAGAACGTCCTATATTTAATATTGTGTAATAAAAAATTGATATTGTAGACGTATATAATTTTATGACGCGTATATATTCTAATTCAAAATTCGAGACGGTGCTTTCTCTTTCTACTCTCATGACCACCTACTGACTTCGAAGTATACATATATAATCCAAATAGTTTCTAGAGTTGGTATTACTATTAAAGTTTAAGAGTTTAGTCGCGACTTCAACGGTCGACCGCACCCTTTGGTTTTTTTTTTTTTTTTTTTTTTTATGGGGGGGGGGGGGAAGAAGTCCGATCCGTCTCCCCCTCGTTGAAAAAATACCACGACCCCCGCCGTGAGGAGGGTGGGGTGGGGTGGGGGAGGTGCCCGTTTCTCTCTCTCCTCTCTTTGAAGAAGCAAGAAGAAAAAAAAGAAGAAGAAACGAAAATACTCTCCCTCCATCTCTCTCTCTCTCTCTCTCTTCTAATATATATTTAATCAGGCTCTCCAACACAGGTTAAGGTCTGCGTTAGGTGATCGTCGGAGGTGGGGTGGTGGAATGCACGCAGGTACGAGTGTATGAGTCGAGTCGAGGTACACAACGCTCCGTGGCTCGAGCCCATTCGGCCCCCCAACGACACCCACACATCCTTGTCTGGACCGGAGTCGAACACCTTTTTTGAATCAGGGGGTCAAGCGACGCGGTCGTAGATCATCTTAATGCCTCCATTGTTGTTTTAGGACTGTATACGGGGGAGCCTCGGTCCTCGGATGCCGAGGAGCCGGGGTATACTGGGTGTCCGCGTCCGCACGATCGACGTAACTCTCTTCGGATGTAGGATGTTACCGAACCGAAGGTACCTTTCGCGAATTCGCATTATTTACGAAGGGTTTCCCTTAATTTTAAACCTTCGACCTCTCGAGCATTGTTCGAAGGATAAACTCGATACGATTTATCGACGGGGGGGTTGGTGAGTACGATCGCTATGAGGAACGGAGATAATAACGAATGGGGACCCCCTCCGATATCTGCATACAAACTACCTCCGGAATTCCGGACGAGAGTATCGGAGCCAAACGTTTAAAGAATTGGTCACGCCGGTTTTAAACGGAGTAAAAAAATGTCAGCGGACAGCGAAGCGCACTCATCCCGTTCACCGGTTTACCCGTTTACTCGGGAGTTACCGACTACACGTATAACGGATGCGCGTATACATATATCGTACTCGACATCGGAAACTACTCCGATTTAAGACCGAGAAACCAAAAATAAACCGTCGAATTGTCTTAATAGTTTTTTCCAAGGTGGTACCCAAGGGGGCAGGCGAGCGAGCAGCTTTCGCCTAATCCATTAGACCCATCGATAACCGGCTCGTGCTAGTCGTAGAAGAGAGTCGATAAGACACGAGTCAGCTAGCCTCCTCCTCCGTCTTTCGACGATAGGATGCAGATCTGTAGCTAATAATAATAGCTCTGTGATCGATAATGATAACGAAGAAACTTACGACAAGATGCGACCTTTTTAGTTAAAGATTTTAGATAATACATAGTTTTTAAATCAGAATTTCAGATACGATGTTTTTCGTCTTAAATCGGGGATACTTCGTTTTTCATTCGAATTACGAGACGATACGGATTATTGCATTCAGAATGTAATAATTTGGTCTGAGTATTTATGACCTCGTGACCTTTTTTTTTGTTTTTTATAATTGCGACAATCGCACTACGGTTGATGGAGGGAGAAAGCGAGAAAGAGAAAGAAAGGATTAGCCGGGCGGAAGATATTATTCGCTAAACCGTGATGTAAGGACCGTGAGGGGGATGAAAATCGGGAGCAACAGATGGTACGGTAACACCGAAAGGGGTGAGATAATCCGAGGACGATAATCACCCCCTAAAATCCCAATCCCAAACCAGAACCAGCAGTGTCTCTAACCATTATAGTTACAGCAATCACATTCATGGCGTGGTCGAGAAACTTTTTATAAATGAACCTTCTCAAGGGGATCACCGGTACAGGGTGTCTTCCGTAACAAAAAAATATATATATATCCTATTTGAACAATATTTTCAATAATAAAATTGAAAAAAAATGTTCAAACCGAAGTAGTTATCTGTGAATAAAAGTAGAGAAGAAGAAACTTGATCCACTAAAATCCAGAATATCAGTGAGAGAAAGTAACGATAAAACAATCGATATTTCAGTTTCCATTCTCGAATCGAAGGCAATCGATAGGCAGAATGAAACAAAGTCACAATTATCGCTGTGATAATTGGTGGAAAGACATAAAAATGGAAAAGCTTTTAATCCTGCTCCACGTTCAGGGGCGATAAACGTTCGGATTTTGAATATCTCAGTGCCCCTCGTGTCGAGCTCTTCGCGTCGTTTTAAACTCAGACTCTAAATTCTACCATATGTGTGTGTATTCTGCGGCTTCGGTTAGGAGGATGAGAACAACATAAACTCGGCTCATAACGACGCTCTGCTTCTTCGCATATGCTATGCTATGCTATACATACGTACGTACATACATATGGGTATGTGGTGTATGTATTTTCTCAGTTAGTTACTCTCCTCTCGATTCGCGTTGGTATATATGCCAACTATAGGAACGCGTGCACCGTGACTCTCGATGGAACACCGAAGAGAGAACTCGTGATCGTTACCAACGAATAGCCCAAGAGAGTCAAGAGAGACTGCGAAGAGAGGGAGAAAGAGAAAGAGAAAGAGAAAAAGGGTTAACAGACTGAGATAGCCGCGAGATACGAAACGAAGCTGCGGAGAGACGTTGGCGAGGTTTTACAACAGGGGTCGCCTCTCTACCGACACCTTTGCGAGAGACCCACGGCCGTTAAAAACTCTCGACGTTATTCTCGATTTTTTTTTCTTTTTCTTTTTTTTCTCTTTTCTTATATTCACCCGATGCCCGAGGACCAGCGACGTTAATTAGATTTTGATGGCCGACGCCGAAAGATTTGCATTCGATCCTCTCGACACGCGTAAGCGATTTGACGCGATTTAACTACGCAGAGGTAGAGGGCAGGGTGTCAACGAGGCGATGGTACCAGAAACTAAGATATACCTATACCAGCCACCAAGCCTCCATCATCGACGCAGGACTCCTAAACGGTTCGACGAGAGAAATTCACCCGTCGCGTCGCGGTCGTGGTCGTGGTCGCGTCGTTGGTTGAACCACGGCCGCGGCCGCGGCGGGGGCGATAGCCGGCGTTCGACGGCTCCGAGAAATACGGACGGGTACCTGGGTGAGGGCAGACGTCAAAACACACTTCATCCATATTATACTTGGGCAGGTTGGTGGCCGGGGCCGGGGCCCCGCAGCCGAAGACCGAAGAGCGAAGAGGGACGAGGGGCCCGAGGAGGGGCCCACCGAGAGACCTACGGAGAGCAATGACGAGAATGACTTGCACGTCTTGCTTTCTATCTCTCTCTTTATCTTTCTCTTTCTCGCTTCAACGAACGAGCGAGCGAGCGAGCGAGCGACTGACTCGAGAGAGAAATGGAGATATGGAAGGCAGGCTTAATTTAATTAATTCCATGCGCCATCTTGACAAGTGTAACTCTCGCGGTATACAGATACAGATTATAGTCGGGGACCCATGCGTTTCGGCACTGGCATAAGACTCACAAGTTTTTTGGAGTGAATTTTTTTTTTTTTTTTTTTTTTTTTACTGGGTTTCTGATTCAAAATTTGATATCAAATTTGAAAAAGTCAAACGATTCAACTTTCTTTTCTTCAATCAATCGATGCAGGCGGAAATTAATTATGTGATACGATTTATGATTTATACTTGATTTATCAAAGATCGTTCACTAGGTAATTGGGAAAAATAATTTTTGCGTTGTCTCGATGGTTTTTGATCATCTTTGAAGGTTTCTTCGTCTATTCGTACCATAATTCTTGATTGTCGATCTATGAACGTCGTCTTCAACTACTGTAAAATTGCCTGATTCCCTATTTCGAATTCGTTGATTTTTTAGCGCCGTTTTGTTCAAATTTTGTGCAAATCGGAGAAATTTTACGCTCTTATTGTCCAACGGTGCGGAAAAGTCAAGTCTGCGCATGCGTAGATCTCGGATGATCCACTTTTCGCACTGGAATCTTTTTTTGCGAATGCAATCGATTTGATTTTCGAGGCTTTTTAGTGTCTCAACACTGCCAGGATTCTAATTCCTGTATTTGTTTCATTGATTCCACGAAAAGTCCAAACAAATATGAACAGTTTCATTAGAATTGAATAATTGATCGGTGACTTTTTGCGGCCGTTTCAAATTCTACGACCCTGCAGATATGATGTTCGGAACGAAAGAGATCCAAGAGCAACGTTTCTGGGCACCCCGGTCCCTCGGTTCGGAATCCACGAAAGATAACGATCTTTATTGGGACGTGTCGTGCCCTCGGGGGGTATTTAGTCCCTAATTTCCGATCAATCAAAGTTTTGAAAAAATAAAATAAATCACTGCAATATATGTAGAGGGTTTCGGTATCGGTCGGTGGGCGGCCTCGGGTCTCGACTGGGCGCGCTAACTAGGGGCACAATGCTAGCATTAGAGATTTCTTCTCTTTCGCTCTGCTTTTTCTTCTTGTTCTCGTTCGTGTTTTTTTTTTCATGTTTTTTTTTTTTTTTTCCCATTGCCCCGCGGTATATACGGTTCGTCAGCGAGAGAAGAGACGCGCTATACCTGACCAGATCAGAGATAAACTCTCCTCTTCATTGGTAAGAGCGAACTATCCCAGGCGAAACGAACGATAGAGTGAGTTGGAAACAGAAAAACAAGAATCGACTCACGGAGGGGGGGGAGATCTCGAACGTCGATAACTAACTCGGCGTGATCATTGAAAAATGACTGTCAAACATTCTTGTCCTTTTAAAACTCGAGTGAGGCGCGACCCCCCCTCCTACCCCTTCCCCCCCACAAAGAGAACCTCTTCGACTACACAAACGAAACACCCACCCAGGGGACGGACTCGACGCCCGCCCGCTACGCGTCCGTCTCACTGAGACTAATGGTCCACCGGAACGTGTCTTCGGGTCTGCTAATTTTTTATTTTCAAACTACTCTCTCTTTTACCCCGTCAACTCCCTCGAAGTCAATTTTTTTGACAATTTTCTATACTTTTGAAATTTTAGAGTTCCGATGATTCCGTTAATAAGGTCGTATCATAGAATCAATTGAAAGAGATTTTCGATACTGTTTTTTTGTATAATAATGATAAAATTAACTGAAGTAGGAAAACGACCATACGAGGGTCATGATGCGGTGCTCGATCTTGTGTGTATCTCAAGAGGAAAATATAGTTCACGCACGTATCGCCAAAAAGCGGGTGGTGCTGCAGTTGAGTCAGTTCGTAGAGAACCTCCGCCGCGAGTCCCCAGTTAAAGTCAGAAACAGGCAAACGGGAGGATTATGGACGATGGGACATTAGAGGCGGAAGAATTGCCGAGTGGGATAGAGAATACGGCCCGTAGTCCCACTTTTCTTTAGCGATATTTATTTATTTATGTTTTTTTTTTTTCTTCTTTTCGTTTGTGTCGCGCGGGTCTCTCTTCTTCACTTTCTTAACGACCAAAACCTCTGCTATGGGTTATAAATTTTCACCACGCCACGAGAATATCGCCAAGATCCGCCCCCCCATCTCTGAAAAGATCAATTTTTCTAAGTGGCTTTTGTCGCCGGATTCAATTCCAAATCCTGTAGGTATATGCGAGGGACTTGGGAAAATGTGGAAAAACAAAAATTGCAATATCTCAGGAGAGTCCTAAATAATTTAGTTCGTTGCCAGAAGTAAAAATTTGACGCGTTTTTTTTTTCCCCCACAAATTCCATCATCGCGGGTTTGATAGACGCATTATAGTTTGAGTCTCTTTGTTCGAATATGAGAACTCGGTCTGCGAAGATAGGAGGCGATGCGAGGCACGGGTTCGAAGGTTGCGGGAGTAATTATTTGGGATAACGATCACGGTTCTGTTTCATAGGTATAACGTACTGCGAGAAGTATAAGGTCCGTTCGAAAATCACCCCCAGCAGTATACACCGTGTATAAGCGTATTAAACGAAATGGAGGTAATTTTAACTATAAATGCCGGCCAATCAAGGCCCGAAGGGCTCGCTTCTCCGCTCCGAGGATAATTACAGTTCGAATATTCCCTCATTTTTGACGGGTCTCGACCGGCGATTCTAAGAAATTCCCCGTTTCTTTCAAAAGTTAACCCCAAAAATTCTTCATTTTCTCTCAATCTTTGTTTGTTTTGTGTTTTTTTTTTTTTTTTTTCTATTGAAACATCGATAACGCAATATTTGCGAGGGCCGATGGTGAACGAGCAGGAGATAAACCCTCGACTCCTCAACGTCGAGTTTCGTCTGGGTTTATAGTTGAGGTATTCGAGATAATGATTCGATGATTATGCGGCCATATCTCACCCACGGCTCCGAGAGTCCCGGGTGTATGTACCTCCCGGTTAGAAAATCTTTATCCTTGAATAACGAAACGTGATGTGATAGCGGCCCCGGAGCCCTCCCACGCTCGGTTTTATAAGACTGTACGTGGAACCGGCGAGCCGGAGTAATTCCCCCAATTATAAAATTATTATCCTGCGCTTGGCACCCCCGGGCAACACGCGTCTCTTCCCCCTCGGAACGCTAGAGATCGCCTCCAAGGCCCTAAGGACTCGGTGCTATACACGATCCGCGCACGTCCCGAGACCCTCTACTCGCTATTTTTCACTTTCGACATTTTTTCTCTCAAACCCCTTCACTCGCTCGATTTTCATGTCATCCATTTTTTAATCTCATCATTTTCGTCTCAATTTCACAAACTTGGAACCAATCAGATCGGTTCGGTAGTTTTTGAATTATTTGAATGACGAGTCAAATTCGAAACGGCGAATTTACGAAAATTCGAATTCAATAATCACAAATACTTTCAGTTTTTTGAAGTTAAGATATTGATAATTAGGGAAAATTTCATTAAGAAAACCTGAAAAAATTTTGAGTATGAGAATTATTGACGAGTTTCGATGAAAAATTAATAACTTTTACCGTTTTTCAATAATTTCAAACCTCCTTTTTTGTGTGTACAAGTAGAACCGTGTGAAATATAGTCACAGAGTACATATACCTATAAGGTAATAAGAAAACGTAATCGATTCGGATATCTGGGCGTCTGCAATTAGTTCGAGTATAAGTCCAAACGATTCTCCGGCAGTGTTACAGTTGTAGTAATTTTAGTGCGGTTTTAGCTCTCGCTCCGTGATTCTTCCACGAAGATAATATCAAATCACCGCGGTCTATCGGTATATTGTTAATGTAGAGGGAGGATTATATATCCATGGATAAATATTCGTGTGGCCGCCGCGTCTCTTGCAACGGCTATAAGGTCATTGGCTAGCACCAACGAACAGAACAGAACAGAACCAGCCCCGGAGTCATTGGATCACGTGCTTTTGCGGTCGCAATCATTTCCTATTATTATTGATCACTCCACGCCGGCGCGGTTTCGTCCCTCCACCTTCACCTTCACCTCCACCTCCCGCATCGTCGTAAAAAGAATTATAAACTCGAAAATATTTATATTCTCTCGATAGTCAGCTCTCTACACTCTGAATTTCCTACAGAATCACAATTTATTATTCTCGTACATGATGAGCGAGAGGTTGTTAATTAAGATTATCTCGATCCCGCTTTTAGTTCCCGAAATACCGATGCGTTTACAAAGTTTGATAGAACCCTTCGGGATTTCCCCGCAGCGTTTCACCCCTGTTTTTCGTTTATTAACAAACTTCGTCTCTGGCATCCTCTAATTAGAACAGTTTCTTCGATATCGTACAACTGCTGTCCGTCCCGGGGTCCATTAGTCATTCCCATAACTTTTGCAACAAGAAGAAGGAGAACCAGGAACAACATCAAGATTAGGAAGGGAATCGAGCTTTCCATAATTTGGTCCGATAATTAGCGTAATGAGTAGTTTGTTGTTGTTGTTGTTGGCTTTTTTTTTCTCTTCTTCTTTCCTCGCTTTTATCCATCCGTCGTACATGTACCTATACTACAAAGCCGGGAGATGAAAACAAAGTGATAGCTGTAAAGGCAAGCTAATTTCGGCTCACCGAACAAAGAACAAAGAACTTAAAAGAGAACAAAGGTGATGCAGAGTACACACATGCGTAGTCGAGCACATCCTCCCCCATTCAACTCTTTCAGCACACACACAGAGTGAGAGAGAGACAGAGAGAAAGAGGTAATCGAGATATTGAATGGGGTTTATAAAACCGGGAGGATATTTTTTACACACCGTCTTTTATTGTGCACTCGCCATTACCTATTTGGGCGGCTTTGGGTGCCCCACCGACAAACGAACGTGAACCCCCCTACCGTCTAAATAGTATAGAGAAGAGAAGAAAAAAAAAACTACAGCACACAAGGGAGACCCGAGCCCCGATTCTCAGATGGCATTTAATTACGATGCTCGAGCATCAATTAGCCCATTTTTTGACGTCAGATTTTACAGAATTCGGGCGCCTTACCTACGGCCTGTGTACGAGCCTATAGCTGCGGCAGCAGCCGGTATCGCGAAAACAGCCCGAAGGTGCAGATGTGCTCTTTGTGATGCAAATGCTATAGTTATGGTTGCGGTATAGGCTCGCTCTCTTCTCTCTTAGAGGCGAACCGGGGGGCGAGGGGGGAGCAGAGGGTGGCGGAATGAATTCCTCGTGTGCTTCGGACTCGAACCCAGATGCTGGTCGAGGTTGACCCTTTCCGACCGCCGCGCGCCGCGCGCCTCGCGCCAACGGAACGACACTCGAATTTACACGCTTAAAGACTTACCGGAGGTAAGAGAGATGGGAGGCGGGTTTCGTTTCGTTTCCTTCGGAGACTTTGCGGGTTCGACTCTCTTAACGCCGATGCGATGGTGACTCCGGCTTGTCTACCGAAGGCCTACCTACATACCCGACGCGGACGATCGGGAAGCACCTCCACGTTTTCGAAACGATTTAGTTTCATTCTACCTAGACTTTAACGGTACAGTAGTCAGTTTGACGAATTTCGTCTTTCTTTCTTTCGTCGCATTGAATGATCCAGAAGCTGATATCTGCGACAAATTCTCGGAATTTACATTCTTAGCTTGTAACGAATTCTTTGTGAAAGAATTCCCGAAGGTTTTACCAGATATTTGCAAAATTTGCTGGACATGAGATCGAAATTTCGAACATTATCAATCTCATCCAGAATTGGCGTAGGGGATTACAATAGTGAACTTTTTTTCTCCAAAATGGGAAAAACTTGCGATGACATTCCAAATTATATGATATTCGCTCTAGGTTTCAAGAAACTGCTTCGTTTGAGATTGAATTCTGTTTATTTTTTTTCGTTTTGCAAAAACTGGGAAACTATACTGTCTTGACTAAAAATCATTCCGTCGCGTAAGTCGAATCGAATATTCTTCGAAATTGAAAAAAAAAAATGATTAACCGAACTACTGAATCAATTTACACTCTTACAAGTCTCTGACTCGTGGTGAAAAGAAACTAGAAGAGGGTAATAAAAATAAAATAAGGTAAAATAAGGTGAATGGTAGGTATGCACCCGTAGGTACGCGGTGCGAATGAGAATGTACGGTAACTGTGGACTCAGGAGTTGCACATTTGATGGATATATGGATACATGGATATAGTGGAGAGTCTGACAATCGGAATGGTTGTGTCCCACGCGACGTGCCAGGAGGGATTCGTCCGTGACCGTCCGCGTCGTCTCCCGCGTCTTTACCGCAATCTTAACTCGTCGCCTGGGTGAGAGTAAGGCACCGTAGTCTCCCTGGCTTCGAGCACGACGATATTATGTGTCCAGGTGTGCGCGAATCAACGGCGCGATACTATAAAACCCGCTAACGACTTCTGTGTCCCGAACCGGTGTTCCCCTTCGGCCGTGGCCGCGTCTGCATGTATGTATGTATGTTAAAAAGGTGAAATAAAAAAGGGTGGGCCCAGGGTTAAGCTCGGGCTTAAATATCAATCAGTAGAGGAGGAAGGCGAGGGCAGAGAGTAGATGCGGTCTCGTACTCATGCCTCCGTCAGGTTTCGCCTGGCGGGTGTTTAATTAGCAGCTCTGCCAGAGAACCCGCAGCCAGAAACGAGAAACGCGCTGCCTTCGCCGGACCCGAGTACTACTCAGAACTCAATCAGATCCCTTCATAAGAGTCGCGTACCTTCCACATCCACATCCACATCCACATCCACACATCCACGACGTGTGGTGTCTCCGGTAACTCATGCGACGGATTCGCGAACGCCCCAATAAGGCCCGGGCTGGACTGGGTGGATATACCCGGTAAATTGGACCTCCCGCCGGGCTAGGATACGCGATCACCGACCGACGACCACTTTCGTCATCGTACACGAGTACTTTCATGACTCGATGAGTATGCGGGCAGCGTACGGAACGGTAAAGTTCCTAAGGATTTCGGAATACAAAATTACGACTACTTGCCTCTTGGGAATAAATATCGACCAATTAAACGAACTCACCGTGCGCCCAGAGCGCAAATAATCGTGATCTAATCCTTCTATTCGGCATCTGCTGAGAAAGTTTGTCATTTTCGGAGCTTTGCCTTTGAAATTGATCTGTATCAATCGGTTTTGGCAATACATACGTAACATGTGAATATCGTATCGTATAACTCGGGACAAACAATCTCCAATTATTATTCCTATGAAATGAAAATAAGGAAAAAGAAACGAGATCCATTGCTTATTTATATCGATTCGTTCGACCGGACGCCGGAGGTTTTGAGATGTAACGTCGATAAAAGTGTCGTTGCGTGGTGGTCAACCCAAATGCAAAGGTCAATGGGAAACACTTATCAGTGAGGAATTAAACAGGGTGTCCAGCTGAATCGGTTATCGAGAAATCGGTTCGTTGGTCCGCTCCTGCTTCTGCTGCTCAAGACGCAATTACCATTTCAAATGCTCACCTCACTACCCGGGACTCGGGCGCTCTGGTCCCGTGGCGAATAGAATGAGTCGAATCCTCGACGGACTCGATCTACTCCGGGACTCTTTACTCCGGGTGGTCTCTACGGCATGCATAACGGTCCATCCATCCACCACCACCACCAGGGTGGGGTTTATTATTTAGTTTGCTCAGTTTCTATCTTCCATCTATAGCATATACTTCTTCGAGGTCTACGGCTACTTTTTCACACCCACGCCCTATTCTCATTCTAATCAGCTGTACGAGGGGTATTATTATTTTAGTACAACCATTCCTTCCCTTCCCTTCGATCTCGAAAGAATTTCTCTAAATTATCGATGGATGGAATATTCGAAGAAGAAGGAGAAGGAGGAGGGGGAGGATGGAAGATTCGGTGACAATGAACTTGCGATCGATTCCACATTATCCAAGTCTCGCGTCTGCTTCTCTACCGTTCGATTATGGAAACAGTGGGTATCGGGATATGAATAATTGATTGCACACGAAGCCTCGGAGATGCGAGATAACGATCATCGAGACACTCGATCTACCGACTTTTATTCTTCCCAGATAAACCGAAGACACAATTATCATAAAATAAGGATATATTATCAATCGGTTATTGTTTCAAATTCCTATGGTTGTTCTCCGATTCGAATGTTTTTGAAATTTGAAATCGATATCTTTGTGTCTTAGATCACTCAAAAACAGCGTCGATTGAGACCAATTTGATCCCAAATAATGTTTTCGAATGAAAGAAGGTGAAACAAAAGGGTGAGCGAGGAAAAGGAAAAGAAGAAGAAGAAGACGAGGATGCGGCACGGGGGGCAATAAATATGGTGGAAGAGTAGAAACCTGGCGAGAAGAGAAGAGATGAGAAGAGAAGCGAAGAGGAAGGTGTGCGTGATAGTGTGCCTTGGAGTTAATTACTCGCGTAGTAAATTATCGGTTAATGAGGTGCCGGGTGGCTCGCGTGGCCCCGGGCATCCCGGGTCTCCTGGTCATCCCTGGCGTTACCCTGCGCCGCGGTACCCATCCTCGCACACTAGGGTACTAATAAATCCGCGAGCTGAGACTCGAAGAGAGAAGGAAAGAAGGTATCGTTGTTAGGCTCGAGGAGGTAAATCATCCGGCCTCAACTTCTAGCTTCGGAAATAAGGAGGTGATAGGGCTTCGAGGCCCGAGGTGCGGGTTAGAGGACAAGATTCTAGACACTTGGGGTCCAGTCATTAGGACATCTATCCTCCGTGCAGCAGCCTATTCGGGAAATAGCCTCCCAAGGGCTTGTTCTACAAATTTATGTATACGGTTTTACCTATCGAATCTTCGGTAATAACTCATTACAAACACCGACCTTCCAGCTCTCGATTCACACGGGGGGATAATTTAATCACTCCTCGAATTTGGGCCGCAATTTATACGTACAACCTTCAAGGGTTTGGAAACAGCTTCTCCAAATTGTACACAATTTTCTGTTATTCGAATCTTGTAGGAAAGCTTCGAGAAAAATCTTGGAAATCTAAATCATTTCGAAAGTTTCTAAAAAAATTCTTCGAATTACAGGTAAGAAAACCCCTGTTTTCTCCCTAAAATCGAAGGGTGTGAGGTCGAGTGCGTGTGTATTGTTTTTAATAAGATTTGTATCGAGTTTTTCCTTCCCTCGACCTTGTCGTATCGCGTCTCGTTCCTTCGAGGTTATAACAATGCGTATTGTAGGCGCCTCCAGTGTTGAGCGTCGAGTCGAGTCGAGACTTGGTCGAGTCGAGGAGGTGGTTGGCTATACTCAATACCCGACGTTGTACGAGTGGAGTACTCGAGACAATGGATAACCAAGCGTTGTAATTGTCTTATTGTTGGTTGACAATGAGTCAAAGGCGCTGCTCTACACCCATTATTCGATTGGTTCTCGCTCTCCTCTTCCCTTCTCCCTTTTATTTTCTCTCTAGAGCCTTGACCGAGTCTGCCACACTTTTAATTGATAGACCTCAATCCTCTCGTCGCATCGCACGATTCGTTGCTCATTCGATAATTGAAAAATATCCACGGCGATACGACAGAATAACGAAATATGTGATATCGTTGCGTCGATCGAGTTCAGTTACCCGGGGGTGTGGGTATTTCCCCCCGCTCATGTTATAATGATTGCTAAGCTGGCAATTACCCAGAGCCTCTTTTGAATTGAATCGTTGTCATTCAACACGTGTTTTCTCGACGATGCCCGATGTTCGCCCGCGTCGTAGCTGACTTGAATATAATATCATTTCTTAACAGTAATAAAAAAAACTACACATAGTAGGTACCCATATAGAAAGAAAGAGAGACAGACGCATACGTGCATCTTATAAACGATCCACAATCTCTGAGAAAAAAAATTATTGTTATAAAATATATTTTCCCATGGTTGAATCCCTAAAGTCACGTAAAACGTTTATCTACATCCTCGTGGTGGTGGGTAGGGTTTTGTGAACACCGAACGTTGGCAGTCTCTCACCTCGCCGTAACGCGGAGAGTGCAGTAGCAGCGGCAACGAGCGTAGGATAATTGGGAGCTGAGGAATATGACGGTGGGTAACCGCGCGTCGGCGATAAAATCGTATAAAAAATATATATTCCGCGGATTCCGCGAGCCGGACCGGACCGCCTTATTTAACTCGGGTCCGGGTGCACAGCCACGGAGAGTGCGTAGACCAAGGAGCTTAGGCATCGCGGGTTCGAGGCATTATCCACTTACAGCCGGAATTATTGTAGACGCCGTGCTTCGGCGTTACTCTAACGGAGGTGCCGTTGAAAAATTTGTGTTAAAAAAAGCAAAGTGTAAGAAACTACTACCCGACTCGGGAGAGATATAAAATGAGGAGGAGAAACAGGCGCGGATGTAGTGAGACGGTTTAAAACCGCACGGTTGCATTGTCCGAAGTCTCCTTATTTCTTCACAGCCTCTCAACAAAGGGATTCAACGGCACAGATTCAACGAGGTAAACGTTATGGCTACCTACACCTTCGCCTCTCGGTACCTCCGTAGCCTCCCTGCCCCCCCTTTTCGCATACCCTATAGCCCTATACTGTAACTTTATTTCAGTTTTATGACCTCTGAACAACGAACCCCTTTAAAACCACTGGAAGCGGTTCTTCTCCTATAAATTATCGCTCCAACATCAATTATCAGAATATTTCTTGCTTCGAGCTCCTAGCATCGATCGTTACAAATCGTTGTGGAATCGTAGCTTTGAAAAATCTATATATCTGTATTTTTCGAAAACAATACAAGCTTTTCAAAATGTCACCTGATTCATTGGTGAAAAAGAAAAACTGATTGAAAAATTGGCTATCAAGGTTTTCGAGATAGCTTTTCAGTTTCTCAGAGAAAAATGAAGATGTACCGTATCAATTTTTGAAAATCTCAATCAGACCTTCGGAATTCTTCTTCTTTATAGTTCATTCCCTTATTTCAGGGATAGTCAGATATTATGATTGCGGGTCCTCTTAACCTACAATCTTCAATGTTCACACCGATTTTCCAATAAATCGGTAGAAAAATTGTATGTCAAACGACATGTCCTCTGATTTCCCAGTGAATAAGTAAATGTAGCCCCTCGGTTCGAATAGAGTTGACGGGCGTGGGTACACGACGTAGGAATGACTTCACGTACGTACGTTGTGTAGTCTTTCACCTCTTTGAGGTGGAGAAGGAGAGAGCGAGAAAGAGGAGAGGATAGAATGGAATAGAATAGAATATGAGAGAACCCGTGTAGTTCGTACTTGATATCGTCTGAAGAAGAACCGAGTCTTTATAACAGCGAGGCTACACCTACTAGGTTTTGAACATAAGTTAAACAGTTCACGTAACTCTAAGTAATTATGGATGCGTTTAAGCCGTGGCAGTTTGGGAAACTAAATAAAATAAACATACGTGCCTGGCCCTCTTTATTACCGAATTAAGTTTACTCCGAAACCTCCTCAAACTCGAAACGCTCCTCTTCCCTCCACTTGCTTAGATACTCACGCTAAAAAGGAGAAGAAACAAAACCAAAACCACTAGCGCTGTCTGAAATCTCTCCTAAGCATCACGATTCAAAATTAAGATCGCGGTGTAGACTGAAATAAAGAAACTACAGGATATACATCTGCCTCTCTTTCTCCTTGTTTTATCTACACACTGTTATACTATATATACCTACTCTCTTGGTCGAAAAGTACTCTGTGGAGAGCGCGAATTAAGTCGATCGCGGTGCGTGCAACCACATCCTTTTCTTAAATCGTGCGCCTCAGCTACGTAGGTTTCAGAGCTACTCGTGGAAACCGACTTTACGTCCTTTGCAACACATAATACATTTATCAACGATACTCGGCAATTATTCGGAAGACTGGACGGCACAGTGAGAGATTGACGGTATTTTATATTTCACGAAAATCTACCAAAATGTGAGAAACTTGAAAAATATTGAATCATGTGCCTCAGCTCCGTCGATTTTGAGGAAATCATGGTGTTTCCTGGTGTAATTCGGAGCTCATATATTCTGCAACATGAACGACATGTGTCAACTAATCAGCGGAAAGATTTACGGTATATTTGTACGATTCTATTGTTTCATAATAACCGTTGAAATTTTTCGGTAGCATTCTTACAATTTACCGTTGTTTCGACCAACGACCGCGTTTTCTTCTTCTTCTTCTTCTGGTGTTTTAACTTTGAACAGATACATTTTTTTGTAGGCGTCGAGTGTCCTTCTCATCCGGAATCTTGTGTTTTGGTAATGATTATCCCGATCTGGTCTGTCTACAGACTTTGACTCGGATTCGCTCGAGCGTAACCATCCGAGAAAAGAAACAGAACGGTTTTAACGAGCCTGGACTGAATCGAGACGAACGAGAAGAATCGAAATCGCGGTGATTAGAGAACGAAGAGGAGCGATTAAAAATTTTGGAAAGATGACGCAGGTGGCTTCTTCGTCTCCGTTGATGCGAAGACGAAGAATGTAGAGAATGGTCAGCAACAACTATGAACGTAACTTTTATCACACTCCCAAGGACAGAGAAAGAAGACGGTCGGTATGGAGGCGAGGCGGTACGGATCCGGGCTGGGTCGTTCAACCAAAGACAAACCCGCGACGATCACCGCAACTGACTATTCACTCGACCTAGAACCGATATTGTCTCACGGAAAGTAACAGAACTGCGACCGAACGGTAACGCACTCGCACAAGAATAATTCGACCTGTGTGACTATTGCTCGGTCAGTTTCTCGTACATTCAACCTTCAGGAAATACGAAAAGTCAACGATTCTGGTCCCAATCGACGTAGTTTTGCAGTTTTTCAGTTTTCAATCTGCGATATTTAGAGAACCGATCAACGGATTTTGACGATCTTAATCTCAATCGACTTTGTTTTTACAAACTCAAAACTGGTATAATTTTGGATTCGATCGATTCAGTAGATTTTGACTCGTTTAAAAAACAATCTTTTTTCAAAAATCATTTCAATCTATCATATCTGAATAATGGATAAACGGATTTGAACCAGTTTTTTTTTAAGACTTGAAACTGTTACAATTTTGGATTCGATGAGTTCAGAAGTTTTCGAGCTATTCAAAGAACAAAATTGCCAAGGTGTACTTTATACTGACAAAAGTGCTTGCCTTAGTTTTTTGGGGGGATATCCGATGACGAACGTGATGAAAACCATCCCGGAATTGAGTCGTTTGAAATTCCAGTTGGTCAATTAGATCTTATTGTACAGTTACTCCTCGAAGCTACCCGTGTGGATGTACCTACATCGTACAATAAACGTACCTGAGCTGCGTTGTTGTGTTTTATCTAAAACTATAAAAAGGTCAACCTGCGATGACTGTATATGAGCATATTATACCGTTCGACGTTATCGGTATAAGCGATCCGCGCCGCGGTTTCTATCTTCTTATTCTTTTTATCAACACGGGCTCAGCAAAGCACATACCTAAACGTATCGCGCGTTTATACTCGCGAAACAGCAAATCTATCAGATAAAACGACAGGCGACTCTACCCCTCCATCAAGAATAATGAGAATCAAAAGAAACGTTTCTCTTTCTCATTGTTTCGACAGCTGCATGGTAATGAGGATAATTTTTCTTTATTTTTTTTTTTTGTTCACTTTGTTTCCGATCGATTCGAAAATTCCGTCTATTTTTCTGTCGCGTTAACAGCGCGTAACGTACAGAGTCGTGATTCCCTCCCTGCCCCCCTTGGTGTCGGTCGAGCGTCTCTTCTTCTTGTCTCACTGATTGTATAATTGGGAGTCCGGCACAACGAGCTACGTGCGTCACTCCGATGATTTACCCGTTCCCTCTCGCGCCCAGGCTTCGGTCAATCACGGCGTAATTACTTTTAATGCTGGACGACTTGACTGACGCGATATATAACCCGCTGTATAACCCTAGCCCCAGCCTAACCCGCGTGTATCGCACTCTCTTTCCCTCTCTGTCTCTCTTCCCGCGGTGTAGCCTCTCTCGTGGTCGTTGTCAGACGACAAGAACGGGGCGTACGGTTGCTGAACATATTTCGCACGACCGAATTAATTGGTAATAGACCGCGCTAGCTTACGGGGCAAATATTACAATTATTATTGATAGGGGGCACTCAGCGATCGTTACCAGCGCGACGGTTAGCCGGGACGACGACAATAATCGTCGACGTTATGCTTAGTGAATAATTAGAATGAGAAATCTGCGATAAAACGAGACCAACGAATTCACCAAACTTGACCAAACTTGACTATAAATGAAATTGGATTTTCGGTATGATGGGCGATAATTGGTGGCAATAATTGGTATATATAGATACTTGGAAGTTCTTGGGAAGTCTTTTCGGGTGGGAATATGTGGATCGAGGTGGGAGGATTCGAAGGTTGGGCGAGCATGCGGCATATACCTACCTATAGTCGGGGGAGAGACAGGAAAACGAGATTTGTTTAAATTATTCAAATTAGATACGAAATTGAATGCGTGTCTGGTCGTGTGCAGGTAATGACGCCACTTGCATATAAATGGTAATTATTGTCATTATTGTCCCTCGGCTCGTTGTAAACCTGCAACAAACCCGCTGCGCTCCGTATACCTTCGATGCACTGTAATACTGAAAACTACAAAGACGCGAGCGAGGAGCGGTGAACGGTGAGCGGTGAGCGGTGAGCTCGCTACACGGCTAATAACGTCGAATCTGTTTTAATACAATTGGTGCTACGAATTGTACTTGTGCAACGGTAATTTCATTTTTTTTTATTTTTTGCTTTTTCCTCTATATTCCAGAATGGAACTATACCTACTCTTCAACACACGTAGAGTGGATGTACACACAGTCTCTTCTCTCTTCTAATGTCGTGTGTTCCCATACACTAGTTAAAGATAATTATCAAAATTGTTTTATTGTCGGGTATAATTGCGGGGGACATGCCATCCTATTCCCCCCCCCCCCCCTCGCTATCTATCTATCCTTATCTCTCTTTCGCTCGCTCTGACCGTCCGAACTGGATCCGGTCGAGCAATACAGAATCATTTGCAAACACTCGCGCGGTTCTTCTTATAGTATTATTATAAGAAAAGAAACGGAAACTTGACTGAAAATCTACCAAACTTGATCTAGTACGAATCTACAAAACTTGAAAAAAAAAATTCTACTGCAAATAAAAAAAAAATAAAAAAAACTCGATGCACTAAAAATCTGAACTTGAAGAAAAAATCTACCAAACTTGACAAAAAGTCTGGTAAAAAGTTTTCAAAATTTGATCTATAGTAAAAATCTACAGAACTTGATGTTCTAAAAATGTACAAAACTTGATCTACTACAAAGCTACGGGTTATTATTATTATCAGACTTGTTCTATATTTATTTTCAACAAAGAAAATCGAGAATATCAAAGCTACCGCAAGGATTTTTGATTTCTTATTCTTCGCGAAGAGGTTGGGGTGGCTCGTTAGAAGGTCGTCCATTTGTGTGTAGAATAAAGAGGCGCGTACGGCTTGGAGATAATACGATGATAGAGAATGGGGCCTAACACACAATGAAAGAAAGAAGGCGAATAAAATGAAATAATAAAGAGATATGGGGGAGGGGTTTTAATTCTCCGTAAAGCTAATAATTCCCTTTTTACCCCCCCGTTTCGTGGGGGTACCGACCACTCTCGCATTGTACGCGATTCTCTCGCTATCCCCGTTTTCTGTGACCATTTATTGTTTCCCTCGCTGCCTTATATATCCCCGCAAATTCTTTTCATCTAACCAACTATCGTACTACCTATATATATATATAGGTACTATACAGAAGTCGAAAGATGTCTTTCTCTTTCTTGTTCGCTGACCTATACACCACGGTACGAGGATACGGGACAGACAGACACAATGCCGAATTATGACAGCCTCTCTCCTCCTCGTCGTAGTCTCGCTAAACACATCCATTTATACCTATAGCATACAACACTCGTGCATGTCACTCTCAATTAATTATTGCCCTCATTATTATCGTCACATGCTTCATTGACTCCATCAAGAATTCAATACCCTGAACAGGATGTGATCATAGCTGCTTCACAAAATTCGATTACTCATTCTTCTTTACTACGATCACGAAATGTATTACTTGATTTCTATTTTCTTTTTTCGTCCATAAATTTCGATTTTCTTTTTTCGTCCATAAATTTCGATTTTCTACAGCATTGAGAAAAAGTGATAATTTCAAAGTTTTTTTTTCCTGTAAATTCTTACTTTGAATTAAATGATACGAAGAAGCTTCAAATCTGTGCACTAAAATGCAGAATGAATATTAAACTTCAAGTCTTTTGTAATTATTTCGTGTTAATTTCAATATTTTCTCTACTTGAAGAAACAACACTATTTTTATTGAGTGAATATTGAATTGAAGTTCACTGTTCCACTATTATTAAAAGTATTCTATTTCTTACTTTTCAGCGCCCAGAAACGAGTATTCAAGATCATCACATTTCATGACTTCCAGTCACGGTAAGAAAAAATTTGAAAATTGATTTGAAAACAAAAAACTTGTGCAGTTTTTGATCAATGAAAGATGAATTAAAACAGTTCAAATTTGATTATACATAATTTTGTGAAAAAAAAAAATGGTCCCAAAATCTTGGTCTTTTATAACCTAGAAGTTTAACATCTGGCATTGGCAGTAGTAGTATGTGTACCAGCGCGGTGGACGTAAGAATACAACAGCAAAAAAATACGGGGTGGGAGAAAAAACAAGAAAGAAACAAAACTAAGAGACAACTGCAATAAGAAAAAAAAAAGAGGAAACTAAGCAAAGGTATCGGTAGTGTCTCGAGTCTCCGAGTATCCGAGGCACGCGCGAACGAGCCGAGCCTCGGATACTACTAGTAGTAGAAGCGAAAGGCGATGAAGCGGGCGTTGAGGCGTTTTAGCCGCGTCTTCCCCCCAAGCTTTCGACCGGCGAACCTCCCGCCGCGGTGTTTAAGCGCAAAAAAAAAAACCGACGACCCTTTCCTTACCTCCTCGAACCGCGCTCGGTGATTATCGATCAATCGCGATTAAAAGATCGAAGACCTTGAGATCACAGTCGATCGGAAACTAGCGGCTGATCGATCGATAGATGGGAGTAAAAAATTACAAACCCCGGGACGAGAATCCGTCTCTCGCCGCGCTATTGGTGATAAAAGACAAAAGGCGATCGCGTATGAGGAGGGCAATTAGCCCCTGTAATGGTCCGTGAAAAAGAAAACAAAAGAAGTAGCGAGAGCGGGTCGCGGGTCCGACCGAGAGAGTTCCGGCACAATAAAGTCCTCACGACGCTTCGACGCCCTCCTCTTGCTCTAGTAGACCAGAGCTTGCGAAGGAGCGAAGAAAGTAAGAAGAAAAATAAGAATGTAAAAAGAAGAAACACGCGATAATAGAAAGAATGTTTAATTTTCACAATAATTTTCTCTACAGAATTTGTTGAAACTAGGTAACATAAGCTTTTTACACATTGGAGCTCCGCACGTTGCAGCAGCAGCAGCAGCAGCAGCAGCGTCGGGTTCTAAAATAAGAGAAACCGAGCGACCGGGGCAACTAGCGCAGCTGACGCCTTCAAGTTTCTTTAATTAAAACTGACCGCCAGATTTTACACCAATTTTTTTTTTTTGTCCACACTGTTATTTTTTATTCTCGTAATATTCTTTTCTTTTGAAACTAATACAATATAGAACTATAAGTGTAGACTTTGATTTTGATTCTTTAATTACCCGTTTATAAAATTCAGAATCTAAAAAGAATGAAAGTAAGAGAAAAAGAAGCGAACCACCTTAACTCTAAAACTATGTAGAAAATATTGATTAAGGGGGGAGCGGGGGGGGGGGGGCTTAGTGCGCGTGCCGGCGCGGGCGGCCATGTTCACCCACCCCACCGACCCCCGGCTGACCAGGGCGTCGCGACGCGGAAAGAGCCTAAACTAAAGACTCGAGAAACTCTTCACACTCTTGCTTTTCATATTATAGGAAAGAGTGGGGGGAAAAAAAAACCAATAAAATCAATCTTATATGAAAATAAAAATTTTTTGGGTCTTTTCTCGACAACTTTTCGAACTTTCGGGAATATTTGGGTCTTCTTTTTCTCACAGAGCCTTTCGGGACTTTTGGGTTTCGCGTGGGTCTACTGAGAAACTGTATCAAGAAACGATTTAATTTTCAATCCCTTTCGATAATCGCGAGGATTATCGAATCGCTGGGATACGGGGTGACACCAGACTTGGCGCCTAGTTCGAAATTCGAATCCTGATGTTTGGTGGGCAGACAGAAAGATAGAGGAGGATGGAGATGGAGAAAGAAAGAGAAAGAGAAAGAGAGAAGAGCAGTCAGCTGTTCTGCGCGCGAACACGTGCGCGAGGATGACGTGTGTGGGTTTTAGGGATTTGATAGTGTATGTGGGCGCGTGGTCGCGTGCGTTGAACGATCGTAGGTGAGAGTGTGTGAGTGTGTGAGTGTGTGGCGGTGAAACGAGGGAGGCAAGGCAAGTCAGTAGTCGAGGCGCGGCGGAGTGGCGAGCAGCCATTTTATCTTTTCCGCGTTTTATTAGGAACAAAATATCAGTGCGAGGGAAATAATCCGGAGTAATTCAACCTGTCGCAAACTCATTTGACGTTATCAAATATTTAAACAAGTATACGCGTAACGAAACTGCCGGACGGATCGAGACTCCGATTCGCAGTCATCGCAATTAACCGAGACACCCCGCAGTGATTTTCTAATTAACAGTTTCAGTTTTTTCATTTCGTCTCATCGAAGATTGCAAATAAATCAAAGTGTTTCAGTTCCCTATTTTTCTTCGCATTTGTGTCGTGAGAAGAAGAAAACATAAATTAAATTGTGAGATAACGAAATTATATTGTTATATTTTATTTATTTTTTATTTATTTTATGGTGTACAATTTTCGATACCGAAACACACACGGAGGGAGAGGAGGAGGTTACTTGCTCAACCACGAGGTGAGAGGGATGCTAAAATATTCTACTCTGCGCAGGACCGTTTTATACACAACGGGGTTCGTGTTCCTCGTTTTAATCTACCTATCCTGTCCTACCTTGACTCGACGCCTGGGCGCTTTGCATACTCTCGATTCGCAGCAACCCCTTGCGTACGATCTCAAAATGGGTCCACCGACCGCCAATCTCCTGCCTCGGTCTCCTACCACCTGTGCCGCGCGACTCTTGTTTCTTCTAATTTCATAGAAATAATTAATTATACCGTATCTCGGGATCATTTTACGTAACTCTGAGACTATCCTCCGCGCTCTCCCTGCAGAGGACTATTAATGAGTTTCAACCGAGTTGGCAAACTAACGTACGAATATCTTCGTTTATGATGCCTAAATATAATCTTTAACGATGTCCTTATGGACCAGAAGGTGAAGCTCTGAGACTCGAGACTGTGGCTAACGAAATGCTCGAGGTTTATTCAAACAAATCTCGATACCGATTGCTCGGACATCGGGGCAGAACCCTTCACCTCCCCCTGCCTCTTCGCTATTTATGGATGCGTAAAACTCATTAGGATTTCAAGCTTCACGCACGGAACAGAAATGCGCGGTGAAATTATTAATAGAGTTTTGTTTGGGTTTAGGGAACTGGTTTCTTTCTCTTTCAGAAACCCTTTTCAACATTTTTTAAACAATCTGGAAAGATTTTTAAGCTTTCGTAACGATATCTCACTTCCGGTTGGTCCTGGGTGAACAACGATGAGGAACAATTTTAAAGCTCTTTCAATTCTCTACAAAAACTGTCGTTACAGTTTCAGTGGCTGATCAATCGTTTGACAGATACAGGGACTTGACCCTTCCAGTGTCGAGTGGAGTGCACGAATGCTTGTTAGGTTCTTTTCGGATTATCTCACTTCCTGTTCCTCGAGGTGAAAAAATGATTCCAACCAATTCTCCAGGCTTTTAAATTATCTACAAAAAAGATTCCCGCAGTTTTTCTAACAGGGTTGATGGTTCGTCTGCTAAACAGACTTTCGTGTGTCTTTCTTTTCCGAAACAGGCGACGAAGTGTCATTGATGCCTTGGCGTAGGTGATAAGCGTCAAAGACCGTATCAATTAACCTTGAAGGGGGAAAAATTCAGTGAAGCCAAAAAAAAATACCACGTTGGACGAGGCGACGAAACGAAACGTCTGACGGATAGGCGCGACAGAACGCGTACACATAGAAATTTTCTTTCAATTTTTTTTTTTTTTTTTGTATATATACACTTTTTTGTTACAACCTACAAAAAAAAAGAAGAGAAAAAAGTGACACCAACATTCGCGTGTGTTACTAAAAACGATCTGAAACGAAAAAAAATGTTCAGTAGACGCTCGTGTTCGACACGCCACACGCCACACAACAATTAACCCAACAAACCCTTCCCCCACCCCAATTCTGTAACTGTTCTCTCCCCAGTCAAACACCTTTAGGGGTGACTGTAGGGGAGGCTAGGGGGGTGTAAACCTGTCATTATCGTGATTATTATTCGAGGCGAACGCCTAATCACAAGCTGTCACAGTATGATATTATTTTATTTCTCTTTTCTTTTTTTTTTCAACTAGTTATTATTTGAGAGTTTTTTCATTTACTTTTATTTTCGTGGTGCAGCAGCGTACGGGAATGAGTGTTCGGTTACAAATTGAGAGCAAAAAGTTAGACTCTCCTCTCTGTCGGGCGGGGGTGGTGGAAAATATAAAATAGCGTCTGCCTCTTCTCTCGCCTGGTGCAAGACTATATTGTCTAATTTTAGACGATCTACGGGTATAACCGACCGAACCACTACCAACACCCTGTGCCATACTCTATATACACCTCTCGTACCTCCTTCGCCTTTTCCCTCCCCCTCCCCCTCGTCAACGATTATAATTAGATACAGAAATACTCTCTACACCGTATCCTACCGACATCCACCCACTCACGATATATTCCACTGTATATTTTAACGCACTCGAAATATCCAACAAAATTCCTTCAAAATTTTACACCATTTTAACTGGGCGATCGAATTTGATGATTAACATTTTTTTTTTTATAGATTCGAATTCAATTTTCAACCCCTTAATTAACCAGAAAAAGAATGAAGAAAATTCGTCGTCTTTTCTTTTTCCATAATATCAATTTAGATTAATTTGGAAAAATTGAAACAATTGAAAAAATGTCAAATTTAGGAATTTACGTCGTTTTAACATTGCGATCAAATTCACCTACTCGTCGTCTTCTTTTTTTAAATCAGTTCAGACCGATTGTGCCAAAAATTTGTCAATCAACAAATTTCCCTTGACTATAATTAATGACAATAATCTTGAGAATTATTAAATTGTACTCAATTTCGAGGTTTTAATTAAATCTTAATCTGAACTATATTCTCTTAGTAGAAGATACATACACGTATGTATTATCTCTTACATAATGGTCGTACCATGCTATAGTTTCCTTCGAATCGATCCCCGAGGTAAGAAAATAACGACAGTAATGATAATAATAATAATAAACAGAACCGAAAGTACAAAAAAAAAAAAAAGCGAAAATGATCGGGCTGACGTTGCATAATGAATATTTATTTCACGGCTTGGTTAAATAATTAATTAAGAATTGGGGTGGCGGCAGAGAGGCAGGGAGGGGGGCAGCTGTGGCTGCCACGCTCGCGTTACGCTCCCTGACGACCAGGAATCGTCTAGTCTAATAGACCGTGGGTGGGTGGCATCGGGGGAGGGAAGGGAAGAGAAGGGAAGGGAAATTGGGGGAGACCCTAATGTAGGAGAGGTAATTATTATACGAACCCAATCGATACCAGGACTCGTAAACCTCGATGAAATGAAAAAAAAGGCATGAAAATGAAGGATAGACAAAATTCTAGTCTCACATGCTTCACCTTTTTTTGTTATATTCGCATAGTTTCACACATAAATTGGCATCGACAGAATTTTCACGAGTATCGAAAGCTCGGCTGGATGGATATTCGAGTGCGACAGTGCGGGGGTACGTACGCGTACCTACCTCGGGCGTCGAGGACTATTAATAACGATAATAATTATAAAATTATTTTTACATATTTTTTTTCCTGGTCGTCGCGGTCGCGGCCGCGAGCCGAGTACCGTTTAATTTCGGAGTCTGAGCTCATTCCTTGCGATACTTTTAATACCACGCGGATTAATCGACCAGGAGCTTGTCGCTTATCAGCGAGGAAAAATAATCCATTCGAGTTGAAACAGAAATAGAGAAATTCAGTTTCCTACTCGACAGTCGTTAGCAAGGGCGCAGAAAAGGAGCAGCGAGTAAGCAGGCTGGTCACTTTCAACCTGGTCGTCGCTCTGAATCGTAAAATTGTTTCAAGTCGATTAAAATCACTCAAGCACTGCTGATGGTAATTAAAAATTGCTCGACATCACCGAATAACCTTCAACAATCCCTATTAGCTGCTATTAGCTAAAAAAAATTACTTGAAAATGCCAGAAACCGCTGAAAATTACTCGAACATCGGTTATAATTACTTGAAATCGTTTAAAATGATTCGATCACCGCTTGATATGGTGAAAAATCGCCCAAAAAATCTCTTCAACTTGATCGATCGTTGCTCGAAACTGCTGATAATCACTTTTCCTAGCTTGGCAATTACTTATGATTGCTAGTAATGACTCAATCATCGCTGATAATTACTAGAAATCGCTATAAAATCACTTATCCTAACTTGGTAATTACTAAAAATTGCTAGAAATAACCTTCAAATCGTTTGCTCATAAATTGGACGTCGTTTGGACACCGCTTGGATTATATCGGTGAGTTTCTACTTCTGTATATAAAAAAAGGAAGAAGAGAAACATAAATGTAATAATTATCCTCCTATACCGCGGAAAGAAGTTATTCTCTAATAATAAAAGGTAGCTAGGATATATAGTATGTAATGATATAAGAAACAAGAAATTGGTTATAATATTGTAATTTCCGAGTTAGAGGGGAGCTGCTGCGCAGGGCAACCAGCGAAGCATCGTTCCTCGTACAAACCTAAATTACACGCTGTCACGTAGCGTATATACCAACTAGAATGAATTGTCGTTGTGCGTTTGGTAATCATATGTCTGACGGCGGGGTTCGCAGAGGGGGGGGGGGGGGGGGGCTAAAATTGTGGCACAAATGACCGAGGCTAACACGACAACCGAACTGTGCGAACTATGACACGAGTCCGTATATCGTCTATGTATCGAAAATGATTATTTCCATCATCGTATAATATATTGAATAACAAAATAACGAAGAATAGGAATAGGAGACAAGGAGCTGGTAACAGTTTGGCCGGATGTAGCGGTGGCTCTTCCCCTGCAGACATCCGCAACGAGCGGAGAACCCTGCAGCGTCTAGCCTTAGCCTCGAGCCCGAAGCCTGAAGCCTGAAGGTTGGTTGGTTGGTCGGTGGGTGCGCGGATAACAGCAATTAACCCCCAGTTAATAGAGAGATGGAAATAAAGAGGGAACCTTAGAAGTAAAGTAAAGAAAAAGAATATAAAAGGTAAGAAAAGAAGCGAGGTATTGTGATTAATTCTCAAAGTTAACGACCGGGCTGCGCTTAGTACGTACGTTGGACGAAGAAGAGACCAGTACCAGTACCGCCACCGACACCAATACCAATACCAGTTTGAAGTTGAAAAATTAAATCCCCCATGTGTGTAGGTAAGAGCGGGGGAGGGTATGGAGCTAAGAAACGACAAACGGACAGACCTGAACGTCCCGGTTCGCTGATCTTTTAACCGGCAATCACCACCGGTGTACATGTATAAGTTACCTCCTCGTCCTCCCCCCCTTTTTACCCCTGGGATTATGTTTGTGGGACTGCGGACATCGGGAGGAAGAAACAATGAATGCTCTTAACGATTATTCAAGTAATTAACGAGGGAATTTCAAGCGATTTTCAACCAGGTACTAGTTTCTAGTTACTTCACCAAATCGTTTCAGGAAATTAACAGTTTTTAGTCATTGATAAACAAATTTGAACTATTTTGAGCGATGGTCGAATGAATAGGTTTTTTTTTTTTTTAGTCATTTGTGACAATTTTAAGTAATTTTGAGAAGTGAAGTGAGAAGCAGGGCAAGAAGGAAATAGTTTTTGGTCATTTTCATGACTTTGCTACAAATAATTCACTTCCTTATCTACTCAAGTACTTGCGGGTCTCATTATTTCTCTGATAAATATTCTACGAACAAGTAACTAGTCAAAAATGGAAATTATTGTGAAATTGACCTTACTATTCCCAGAATTCAATTTTTTTTTCGTCGATAATTTAACAATTCGAAGAAAAGTCGTGTAACTTGAAGACAAAAAAAAAAAACGATAGCTCAAAACAATCTTGTACCTATAATTGTAATGGCGATAAGAAATTTTGTATGTTCATTTTGCCCCGGGGGTCTCGTGGTAATTGCGGAAAGAAATGAGGATAAGGGTTTGAGGAAAGGAAGAACGGGAGAAGAAAGGAATTAGCCAGGGTGGGTATTCTCATCTAGGTACCGCGAGGGTGGGGGTCGGGTAACTAACAGCCACATACAATCGCGTTGGTATACCTACGTGCGGAAAAG
Organism: Euura saliciscinereae; assembly: GCA_018420115.1. Lineage (NCBI taxonomy): Eukaryota > Metazoa > Arthropoda > Insecta > Hymenoptera > Tenthredinidae > Euura > Euura saliciscinereae. The sequence goes on from JAFFZH010011635.1 coordinate 29,917, forward strand.
AAAAAAAAACGTCGTTGTGTCCTTTTCACGTACGAACGCATACGCGAAAAGTATCCTCCTCATTACTACCGGGTCCAGAGTTGTGGGTCTAGAAGGATATGGGGGATGGGGAGATGCAGCAGCAGAAAAGGAGGCGGGCGTTAATTAAGAACAGACTCAACCGAACGCCACCTAGACTATGTGGAACTCTCGTAGAACCCACACCGTGCAGGCCGTGGGTAAAGGAGCACTGACCACGCTGCTCCTGTACGCTTTTCTTTTTTTCCCTCTTCCTCTTCCTCTTTCTTTTCTTTATTTTTTATTTTATTTTTCTTTATTTTTATTTCTTCCTCTTATTTCCTTTCGCTCTCTATCTCTCACTTTTTCTCTCTTTCTTTCTTCCCTCAGGATCAGTTTTAGAGAGGAAAGAAGCGCGGCTAAAGCCTCTACGCGTATTATACTATATTGGACAAGATCCGTTCCCCCCTTTCTTCCCCTATGCCTTCCTCCTTCGTCAGGGTGTCGTCGTCGTCGTCGCCGTCGCCGTTGTCTAGGATAAATTAAATCGTCGAATTAAAGAAACACCCTTATTGACAGCCGTGATCCTCACATCTCATGTACGATATTGGATATCCTACAGAGATTTCTTATTTTTTTCTTTTTGTATCCTCGGTTTGGAGGATTCTATATAGGAAAGATACATCGGACTTCGCACTTTTGTGCGCACTCGGACGCCGAAAATCTTTTGAAATCGATTGACCAGTGCTTCACCGAAATTGACTGTAAATGACTAAAATATTGCTGAAAATTACTAAAAACTGCTGCGATGATTACTAAAAATCGCTAAAAATTACCGTCTTTCCTTTTTTGTCCAAATATAACTGATGATAGAAGCTAAACCCTGCAAATTATAAGAAATGCTTGTGAATGACTTGATATTCCTAAACAAATGATTAGTAATCGTTAGAAATTAATTAATTATAGTCGCTTAAAATCGCTCTATAGTTATTCGTCGTTGTTTCTACGTACAGTTCAAATTGCTTTTGTTTTTTTTTCCTCACCCGCATGACAGCGTGTCCGAAATTGTCTCTCCGATAAGCAGTAATTGATCTTATTTTCACCTCACTTTCCGGATTCGCGGTTTTTTATGATAAAATAGAGAGAACGAACCCAGAACCTCGTTTCTTCGCTTTTTCGCGGTAGGGCGACCCCCAGCGTGGCGTGTACGTGTGTAGGTATAAGACGCTGGGCTCGCTCGACTACGCGCGACAGGGTCGAGATAAATTAGTGGTGGTAATGAAGACTGAGCTCTGTGCCTGATTAAACAAACACAGGGAAAAACAAATAAGCGAGAACCTCGAGACGACCGACCGGGAGGCCAGTGGGTGGCTAGCCTAGCCTAGACTAGCCTAGCTGAGAAAGAATCGGCGGGAGGTGGAGGAGGGAAAGAAAATTAGATAGAGAGAGAATCTCTCGCGCGGTAACCGCACCGAAGAAAATCCCTCTCCTCTTTTCTACGTCTCTAATTAACTGTGAATCCCCCCGCCCCCCCAGCATCCCCTTAAGCTTCGGGGTTGGTTTAGTTGGAGGAAAAACTAGTACTGAAGAGCTCCTTCTTCGTATTTTCTATGAATCAGATGCTACAGCGATAGCAATTAGCGATGGCTGGAATTAACCGCGCCGGTGACGTAATCGGATTAGTAATCAAAGTATATAATTATATATTCTTGATTTTAATTATTCCGAACACGATCATCTACAGAGTCTGAACATTTTTATTCGCGTAGGTGTGTCGCTCTCTCTCTCACTTTAGAATTAATTTCTTCTTGGCCACGAAACGAATTTCAGCTGTGGCCTAACCTAATCCAACTTAACCCAGCCTAACCCTGGTCTATGATCTACAAGCGTAGCTGAGAATAGGAGAAAATGAAAAAGTAAAATAAAAAACCAATTGAATTTTTAGCACCGTTGCATAAAGCACGGAGATTTATTTCACGTCCGTGTGGTATTTATTTATAAAAAAAAAAACGAGGAAAAATTGTAGATTTTTCACTTCATAGCTTCTTTTTTTTGCTTGCTTTTAAGATGTTGGAAGTCGTCTGAGAATGAATTAGTATTACATACGTTAGTAGAATTGACTTTAGGCAAGGGCGATGCTGCGCGGTATCGGGATAGAGAAAAATAAAATTCTATCTATAAGTGTGTCTGCGTGCGGTGACAATTATTATTATTCTCGTACAATATCCTTGGATAGAGACGACGACGGGGTCGTTGGGGGAAGAGCTGCGATACAAAACAGACGTCTATAATAATAATAATGATGATAGCTGAGCAGATATATAGTGTATGAAATTTTTTTTCAATTTTAGTACAGCATAGGTGCACCACCCACACGTACAGCGAGAATTATGCTTTACCTCTCGGCACCACTCTCGCAAGGACGCTCAAGTTTAAATAAAAATAAAAAATTCTCTTTTTACCGCAATACTAATTATAGAACTATGAGCATCCCGACACAGGCTATAGGGATAACCCTGGCGCAATCTTCGCTGTACACGTACGCTCGCGTATCTCTAACGCGAACATTATATATGCGTGGTCATTTTTTCGAATTAACGAATGCGACAAGAGATTTTGTCCCAAAGACACTAGAGAATTTGCCATTTTATTTATTGAAATTCGCATCGATCATTTTCCAACGCTGATTTTATGACCAAATGATTTTCAAGTTATTATTCAGTGATTTCAAACAATTTACAAACCGATGTCAATTATTAACAATTGATGCAAAGTTAATGAATAATTGCACAAAACTAGTAAACAATTGCTGAAAATTACTAGATGTTTTTCTTTTAAACAAATGGAGAAAAATCGTTAAAAATTACTAGAAATTCTAAGCGATTTTTTTAAACTATGACCGCAAGTGATTTATTAATCAGAATTTTCTAGTAACTTGAGTTCATTATTCCGAATTCCTTTCAATTTCCTACATAGCGATTATAACTTATTCTGAATTCTCTAGACCGTTGTAAGAGCGACAAAGGATTGCCAATCGATATCTAGAGACAAGTTCGTTGTGTATATAAAGCTTTTTTACAATTGTATGAATCAGTCCCCTAGGCTCGATCGAAATGATCGCAAGAATACCTATATCAAAAGTATATAGATATCCGAGGATAGAAAAACGACAATATTTCAAAAGCATTAATCACCGTGGACTTAGAGCGAGGACGCTGTTCTGGTTCGGTTTGTATTTTTTTTTCTTCTTTTTCGAACGCGGATATATTTATACTCACTAGGCTCAGCGATGATTTAAACGAAACAGATGAATATCATAGAGTGTCCGAGAAGTCTGTAATTTTTCATACTCCTTCTCCTAATTTCTTCTGAAATGTAAAATGTTTGAAACATTGAAGGCGAGGTGAACGCGGGCGGCGAGGTAAATACATAAAATAAACTCGATGTCAGAGGTGCGAGAGGGTCTCGAGCCTTTCTCGCATGAGGTCGGTGTCAGCCTCGGACTCGGAGCGGACCTTAAGCGGTCGTTTAGTATGCATCGAAATGCCCGTTCGAGTTGCGGTTACCTACGACAGGATCCCACGGGGACGAGAGAGAAGAGGAGATAAAAAAGGAGGAGACGGGCAAAAAATTATAATGAAACTCTCGTTATGCCGAGTTTTCTGATTCGCCTCTGGCCCAGTTTTGTTTCTAATTTTTCCTCAACTTATGTGTTCACTGTTCCACAAAGTTTATTTATTCCCCATTTATCGATGCAACTGCGAACCTCGGATGGTGGATAAAACGTAAACGAAACGGTCGTTTACTGGTCAGGATTTAAGAGAGACAGTCCACGAAAGAGAAAACGAACCATTGTACAAACACCCACGAAACGTCCCACGTCGCGATACCGAAGGATATAGGTACCATACCTTTGGCTAAGAAGCTGCGTTATAAAATGATAAATTTCAAGTGGACCGTGGACACGGTGAGATAGAGGCTTTAAACACACCTCGAACAGGCATCTGGTTTTTTTTCTTCTTTTTTCTTTCTGTACCAGTGATAATAATTAGGCCCAGTTCCCATGCTGAATAATTACCCGGCCATTGACTATTGACAATAATCAATTGCCAGTTGAATTGCTACACATATTATTGTCCGGTTCAGTCCTCGTTTTATATTATACACGTTTCAAACACGTTACGTCACATCCTCTCTCTGTATATTTACCCACTACCACGACGACCCGCGAACACATAGAATATATAGAATATCAAGAATAAAGGATATAAAGAAACGGTGAAACAGTCTCTGAACGCGACCTTTCAACGATCGATTATCTCTGTTCGCCTCGCCTCGCCTATGCCAAACATAATATGTACACGGCTAAATACTTGATTAATTCAATTTCAATTACCTCAAAGCATTTCAATATTTACACTGTGCCAATCCCATGCTGATTAGAGTCGATCGGAAATCGACAGGAAATCGGTCGAATCTCAAATACAGATGATTCGGAACCATTTAAATATCGATAAAGTTGCAAAAATTATCCAAATTTGCAGACAGTTCACTCATCATTCTTGACTGCATGGAATCGGTTGGAATCAATTGATCGTCGTTCGTAACAACTCGAAATAACTAAAAATTGATTCAGTAATTGAATTAGTTGAAAATGTGTGGCGAAGCAGAAGGAAGGCAGTGGATGGTATTAATTTTTTTCGGCACTCCGCAGACAATGTACCAATTTTGATCCCGAAGATTTTGGGTCTGTACAATATATATATACACATAGTATAAGAGCTCAGCGCGTTTCTTTGCGGTGAGCTAGAGCCAATCCTGTCTAATTGGAGGCCCACAGGTAATTACGCGCAATTAGGTATACCTACGACTGGTAAAACTATACGGTATAACAAATTGGAGAGAAAGACGAGACTTGTTCTTAATTCTTTGGGGGATAGAGGATAGGTGGAGAGGAGAGAAGAGAAGAACCGGCGATAAAAGGAGACCAGGAAGGGTCTCTTCTCTTCTCGTCTCATTCCCTTCCAGGTACACAAATTATACCTATGGCGACGAAAAAACAACTCTCCAACAGCAATTAAATAATACTCCTCTCGTCGCCACATAGTAGTCACCCGAGGTCGAGTCCGCGCAGCTTCCCACCTCCGATCTTATACAGGGTGTTCGATTCAGAAAATAAAGTAAACCAATAGAATCGCACAAAATTAATGGAAAACGGCTGAATATTACTAAAAAAAAAATGCATAAAATTGATAGAAAATCGTCGATAAAAAATTTCGATCGATTTTCAAACTACGACATCCGAACATTTGCTAGTAATTTTAGGCGATTACTTATTCTTAATGTCACGTAACGTGAAAACGATCAAGAATTCTTAATGAGATCAGAATCGTGTCATTTTGTTTGAATCAATTCAGAGCCTAAAAAAGAAATTGCTCTGAATTTTCAGTTCTGTGTCATTAAAATTGAGGAGTGATGTTTTTTTTAGCTAGAATGTATTGGGAGTTTTGATCGGATTCGTGGGTGTTTTTGATGTCGCGGGACGCGCGAGACACCCGTTACCTGATGTTAGGAGTAACGAAATACTAAAATACTGTAACACGTCGGTGGTGGACGGTGGACGGTGGATGGTGGATGGTGGCCCGATGCATTAGAGCAACCCGGACTCATTACCGCTGGCACAATTAAGCCCCAATTTTGAGGCATAATGGCCGCCAATCTGGCTACAAAAACCTCAGAAAGGTTTCTCGCCGTCTCGAGACTCCAGCTCGCTTCTCAAGATTTTCGGGGTCGCTTCCTTCGGGCCCCCGAAGAGGACCCGACGTCCCGATGCCACGCCGACGCGGACGCCGCCACGTAATAACTAATAACTCCTCTAATCCCGGACCCAAAATTCGTAGGTTGTGGTGTTGCCCCCTCGATTTCTTATTCGTAATTCGAGGCGAGCTGTGGAATAAATGGAAGAAATTATATTCGATCCCCCATTTCGCTCCGCGTCTCTGTATTGTACGTGATTCATTTGTTTTTCTTTTTTTTATCGCCATTATTATTATTATTATTATTACCATAGTATTCGATTTTTGAATACCAATTTGACAACCAGGTTGAGTGCAGCAGTAGAACTGCATTGTCCCAAACGTAGACAATGAAACAATAATTACGGTTAACGCGGAAGCGCAAAGAGCAGTCAATAATGGCAGGGCGTTCATCCCCTCGAATGAATCAATTCATTCATATGCACCGACGTTTTTCGTCGATCCATTTTCAATTTTTTACTTTTTTTTTTCTCGTGTGTGTCTTTTCATTTTTTAATCATTCAGCACAGTTTTTGTGTCTAGAAAGTGATGTTCGAGTCATTTTCAAGCAGTTTTACGTAATTTACCATGTGAATATTCTCCCTGAGAAAGCCAGAGCCAACATTTCTTTATCTTCTACCGTTCCGAAATCGGGCTTCTCTTCACATTTATCGAAAGTCCTGAAATAAAAAAAGAGAATTCACTTGGTTTTGCTTTTTTGTATTCGTGAAGTAGAAACGCAGAGGGCGAGATTATTATGTGCATACGTACCTGAGACGCGCGGTTCCGTAGTTTTTCGTGTCATTCGAGGCTGCATGAATGTGCAGTATGGGTCGGTAAAAAGCGCAGTGATTAAGGCTCCGGTCATTAATCACTTTCTTATAATTCTCTCCTTTTTATTTCTCTTTCTCGCTCTTAGTCCTGTATTTCTATTATTATTATCGCAGTCACGTTATAGTCGTTTCGATATTACAAACCGCACCATCTGTCGTTTAGTTCAGGTGCGGATATTTAATTTCCCCCCCTTTTTTTTGCGATTTTTTTTTCAATGTAGCACCTTCGAAGAACGAAGAGAAAATCATCGGTTTGCTTCTGATTATCTGTAACTGCACCAATCGGGGTTCCTGGCCCGTATAATAGAAGTAGCCGTTCATGAAGTAGAGTTAAAAATATCCAAACACACACAAAGACGCGGGAATTCTATCAGAGAAATATGGACGCCTCGGCTTTTGTTAGCTCGCAAATAACTGATTCTACCGTTCAGATTACCTCGCGGAGAGACTCGCGATCCCTTGCTTTCCACAACCGATCTCGATATCTCACTCCCACGTATCTCTTCGCACACACACAGCCACGGCATACCGAAAGGTCAACGACTCTTTCATAGTCTTTTTTCTTCATTCATAATCAAATTACCTTTGCGAATAAACTAACGAGAGATATACCAATAGTATTTTATTATTCGAAAAGATGTTAAGAAGAAAACGACGCAGGACATAACGGATGATACGAAGGAGCTTCTTCCATTGTGCGACACCCACATCTCGACTGCATCGGTGTACCTGTAGGTAGATGAGGATATGGGTGGGCATAGGACAGGGGTTTTCAGCATCGGCATCGGCATCGGCATCAGGTTCAGGTTGAGTTTGAGGTTCGCCCGAGGGAAAGAACCGTACAATATGTCCGTAGGATCGGGACAATCCGTCATTAGTAAACAAATAGTTTAGCAACCTTCTCCCGGGTCAGAATGAGATTGTCTTCTCTCTCTCGCTCTCCGGTCTCTTTGGTATCTCTAAGGTAAACTAAACACAACAATAAACTATGCCGGAGGAAAAAGAAGAAAGAAAAGAGAGGAAGAGAGGGAATACCACCCTGAACCGGACCGAATACCTAAGGCACACCTGGTCGAAATCGGGTCCGCTACGTGCGGTGCGTAGGTGCCCTCGGTGTCGTATACCTGAGGTATTTCCACTCGATTCTCTTGAATTTTTCCACATTTTTCTGCAGAGTAAAGATTTATTTATTTTTTTGGTTTTTCTCCTTTTACATAATGAATTTTTTATTAGTTCGGTTAAAGTCCGTGAACGAGGGGAAGGGGGTGGGGGGAGGTTTGGTTCAATCTTAGATTGGTTGTTAAATAAGGAACAGACCGAGACCGATATGCTGTGAAAGAGACAGTTTCTAGAATTCTATTCTATTCACAGTGGGATTCTTTCGATACCATCGTAACGCTACGTGAGAGACACTATTTGAGGTTGTTTGTAATTCGATTTCTTTGCCGTGGCTAATCACAACGAAATTAGAACGAGGAGGGGGGACAATCTACGATACTATTACAAAACAGGGAATCTTTCTTGACTCTGGCAACAACACGTGGACTGGACTATATCGCAACTATTTTCAAACTGCCCACAGAAAATCAAACGATCTCGAACCAGTTTCAATTCACTTTATACCATGTCCAGGTGTTATTCTCCTGACGATCTTGAGAAATTACCATTCATACATCAAGTAAATCTACATTTTGATTCCAATTTTGAATGAAAAATGCTATCTAAAGCGGTGATCGTGTCATTATGGAACAGTTTTAGCCATTTTCCAACAATTTGAAACAATGTTCACGTGTTTAAGAACTATTTTGAGCAATGACCATTCATTAAAAGCCATTTCGATGAATGGTCATTGCTTCAAATCTAGAAACAAAGCAAGGTGAATTTGTTTAGAGTCATTTCCAGTGATGCTCAAACTGTTGCGAGTGATTTGGAGTCATTTTGAACGATCCTTATCAATTACCATTCCCATTCAAATCAATTTCAACGAATGGTCGTATCTTTAAAATTGGGACAAAGCTGTGGCCGAGCGATGAACATTAATTTCGAAGCTATTGAAAACTGATTTCGAAGTAATTTCAAGCGTATTGAATGCATTCTACGATGGTATAGTTTGCTATTTCGCCAAGTACGTGTAAGTAACGGCCGAATCTTAAGACTGAGAGTGCGATGTTAAGAAGAATAATAACAAGGATGTAGAAATAGAAGGAGAATTAAATTTGAGAAGAAAAAAAAAAGAGTACAAGGTACGGGAACGCGTTATGAAGCGGAATGGGGGGGGTTCCGTCCAGAAGGACCGGTCCCTGAATCCGTGGGTCCCCGGGTCTTCCCTTTGTCGCCGAAGTCCGTGGCTAGACCAGGACGAGGTTTTACCCCGGCGAAGGTCTCTCCTCGCTCGAGATTAGCATGACAATGTACTTACCGACCACTCGTTATTACTGGCCATCCCGGGGAGAGAGAGGAGCAACCCCCCCTTTATCCTTCTCATGAAGTAAACTAAAATAAGAAGACGAAGAAGAAGAAGTAGTCGATGCGTTCGTTCGTTCCTTTATCCGATGATATTCAGGTGTGTCTCACACGGACTCTTTGTCAAACAAATTCCTTGAGCCTCGGGGAGAGAAAGAGAGAAAGATGAAAATGAATCGTTAATCGATTAAGCAAAACTCGTGGGTTTGGAATTTTATTTTTTTTTCTCTTTTTGAGAATCGTCAATTTTTCTTTTTTTTCTTCTACTGAATGAAAAAAGAAGAAAAAAGAAAGAAACGCAAAGTATGAATGAATGAACGATGGATTCCTTTGTATCTTTCACATCTTTTGTACGATATATATACCTACTTTTGAAGAAAAATACTGCAAAAATCTTTTTTGGGAGCAAAAAAAAAAGAGAAAAGATTGTGTCCACTTTGCTCAAAATCTTTATACCTGAACGAACAGCCGATGACGGACACCGTGAGAAACAGTATATTTCACCGGCTAGTACAACACACACACACAAACGTATAGAACGGAATCAGGAGGCCGTACGGAGAATAGAATAAAACTAACCCCCCTAAAACTTCTGTCCATCCCTTTTTCCCGTGGTGCGGAGAGAATTAACCAGAGGTGTCCCTCCACGGAATACAAAAAAGAAAAAAGAAAAAGAAAACGAGAAGGTCGTCGTCTTTTATTCGTAAGAGTGACACGGGGTGACTTGACCGATGGTAGGATCGAGCAAAATAACCTAAATACAATCCATTGATCGTTATTTCGAAGAATTGTCATTAAGCTACATAGAAAAATGAATTTTTCTTCTTCTCTCTCTTTTTTTTCTTTCTTTACGTCCCTCTAGAATAAGCTGAATTTTATACGTCATAGTGGTAAAAATGTCACAAAGAGCGGTTTTTCACAAAGCAATTAAATACGGTCACCCGGATTATACGAGACGAGCGAAGACTGAAAGAGAAGTCAGACGGAACCGGGGTCATCATTGTTTTCGAAATTTTCATGCCACCGTTTCTCATGCGTTGTCCGCTCAATACATGTATATAGAAGAGACAAAGAATTAAAGTGGTTCGCACAAGGCGGAAGAAGAAGAAGAAGCCTTCGTTTTCACGGTCGATTACGAGACTCTACTTCTAGCCTTTGTCCTAGCAAAGGTTAGAAAAAGAAAAGAAAAGCTTTGGGGTAAATAAGACAACAGATCTAAACCGAGATAAGTCGCTTCTCTGTCAGGTACGAAATTTTCCCTGTCACGCTACCAGTCCCCGGGTCTTTTCATTAAATTCCTTTATTTCTCATTCTCATTCTTATTCTTATTTTCTCCCCTCTCTCGCTTCGTATATATCTCTGACCCATAACACGAACGAAAAAATTGTCCAGAGGCTCGCAGAGTCGAGACAAAGGAATCGCCTCCGTTTCACACGGAGAAACCGAAGAGCAACCCCCCAGAGTCCAAGGGTTCGCCACCTTCTCCCTCCTCGATCCTTCGTTCGTTTCCCCCTCTGGGTCATCACCTGGCCGAAATCTCTCTAACCAAACGAACAAAGTTCGTTACTATATTTATGCGTCGTTAAACACGGGACAGGAGGCAATGGATTAATTTATGCATCGTTGGAACCACCAACTTCCCAGTTACGCCAGTTTCATGGTCAGGGTGCCGATGCCGATGCTGGTGGTGGAAATAAGAAAGAGAGACGAAGAGAAGAGAATAGAGAAGCCAGCATCATCGAAGGAACAGCAGCTGATCCAGATCCCAAACCGATACCATTCCGTTAGGGGTAAAAGACCCATTCAAAATAACCGACTTAATTGGCCCCGTTTGCACTGTACTTGTCTTCCCTTTATAACACAGACCCTCTCACTTTATCCCCCTCTTCACGGTCGTGTATAATAACCGTTGCGGAAAATCAGAGCCAGCGAATTTTTAGATAGCGATATTCGACGATATGCGGTTTTTAGCAATTTTAAACAATTTTTAAGACTTGAAACAGTGATTTTTACAAATTTCAACCGATGATCCTACGATTAATGACAATTTTTTAGTAATTTTGATCAATTTTAAGTTGCTATTAATGCCTATAATGGCTGTGATTTTGATCTAAAACAATGAGAGGCTATTTGAAATCGATTCGAACGAGCGCGTTTGTGTAACAATTTGACCAAGTGAATAAATATCCCGGTCGTTCGTTCGTTCTAACGCGCGTCCGTTGCTGTAGCGCCTACACACGTATCGAGTCTCCATTGCAGGAGCAACCCGGAGCCTGAGTTAATCTTGATATAATGGCGAAGGGACTGTCGCGCAGTCTGCAGGGCGAACCCAAGGCAAGACAATGCGAGAAGCGAGAGAAATATATTATCCGGTTCTTATAACCATAACCGGGAGGATTATAACCGTCGTTGTGCCGCAGCTTCTTATGTTATACGGTATAGATTCCACGGTATATACACTTTCGGCTTTTTCCTCGTGGAATATACCTGAACCAAAAGTAGAACGATATCATCGAGTGATTTTTCTTTTTTTTCTCTTTCTTGTTATGAAAAACAGTCTCGTTGCACCATAGACTCGTAATCTGATCTCGAATTAAAGGTACGAGGGGCTTCGTAAGCTCTTTCTCTCGCTCCACCCCCGAAGGTAACAACTGCAACGCCGAGCGATCGCGACCCTGCGGACAATTTTTATGCAGATCACATAAGAGGGAAGAGAAGAGAAGAGTAGAGGAGATCAGAAGCGCCCCGCGGGTGGGAAGCAGCGCTGCTATGCTGCTGTAAACGCATTATAATATCCTCTCTCCTTATATCTCTCATGCCTCTTGGCCATACTCCATGGGTTCAAGACATAAAGGCATAACGCGCATCAGGCTTGAAGAGCAGCTGGTCCAGGCGATTTCCTTTTTAGCTTGATCTAGACCCTCTTTTGCCAATTTCTCGACATTGTGGGACAAGAAATTAAGGTACATTCGAGAAGCCATTTGTTGAATGACGAAAATATTCAATTGCCATTCACCCCACTAATGGTCATCGCTTGAAATTTGGAAAAAAATACTGAAATGAATGTTTATTGCTTCGAATTCGATGTAATGCAACAGAAATGGCTTCGAATGAATTGACATTGTCTCAAAATTTCGATTACCATTCATAAAAAGCCATTTTAATCAGCGATCATTGTGATGACAATTCGTTGAAAGTCATTCCAAGGGGTGACGATTGCTTGAAATTTGAATCAATTAAAAAAGTGACTTGGAGGAGTGACGAAATGATTTTGCAATTATTGTAAGCAATCAGAAAGTGACGTTTAATCGATATCTGAAAGTTTTTAGCGATTTTGAAGCAATGACCGGACTTCGGATCCGCTACCCTGCCCTTTCTTTCTTTTCCCATTCCGTCGATCTCGGAGGGGTAGTTGCGCTCCGTGGCCATTAATTCATCAGTTCGTTGATTGCCTCCCATATCCCATCCCGCGCCACTGTACGCTCTTCTCTAATTAATTTTCTAGCTGCTATAGCGGAGACGAGACGGAAAGAATAAGGGAGAAGCGGGATGAGGAAATTCTGGACCCGCAGAAAAAGATATACGAAAACGTTCCTTTTTGGCTAATTTTTGTTTCTGTCTTACGATACATCGAAAAAGAATGAAATGGAAAGAGAATTATGTGTACAGACCGAGTCTGTGTGCGTGTGGAGGATATAGCGTACCGACCGACGGACATATGGTCGACTGGCTCTCGCCCGATTAGACACATTTGCATGACAATGAAAAATAAAATGAAATAAAAAGAGTTGAATGAAGACAAAAAAAAGAACCGAGTACGATGCTTGCTTTATAATTCGTATAGGCAGTGTGCCTACGTGTGTATGTACCTACCCAGGGATTCAGGGTATTAAAAATCCTCTTCATACACGCACTCTTGACGCTATTTTCGTTGTTTCTTTTTCCATTTTTTCTTTTCTTTTCCACGTTTATTCTTCTCTCCTCATTTCAAGTGTGCGTGTCGTCGCCTTATTATTATACGGGCACATTATACATCACCTACGTATGAATATTAATTTTTACAGACTATCAGAAATGAATCGTGCGATTCACCAAAGAAAAAAACAAAAACCAGCTCGAAAAATTTCACGATATTTCCAAAGCGACTTGATCGACGAATAACATCAATTCTTATCTTGATCAACATCCCGAGTAAATTATCGTCCATCTCGAAAATTTTTTCGTGTTTCGATTCAATCTTTGGAGAATTGTAACCTAACCTCTCAAAATGATCCTCGAGATAAGAGGATGAAGTGAAGAATCGATTTTTTGTATTTCTCAAAGACAGTTTGAAAATCTTTGTTTAAATTTATCTTTTTAAAAAAATTAATGGAGTCAAGATCGCTAACAATGAACTTGTAACTTGTAATTAATTGTGAGAGGTATGTACATGACGTAACCGAAAAGACAGTTTAAACAAAAACCAGAAAGATAAGGTGGAAAGGGTCACACGCGAATACGAGACCGCTTCGAGCCCGGTCCGATCAGCGTATTCTATATCCTGAGGAGTAGGAGTCTCGTCTCGGGCAGTCTACCGAAACGGGGGGAGCGAGCGAGAGGGATAGTAGTATCGTAGTATCGTGTCGGACGCTGGACGAGGCGCACGGTTCCCGCGCGGATCCCTCGACGCGTGCTTTTTATTTCACACATCACATACAAACGACGATAATTTTTTAAACGAAAAAAAAACGCACCGTAGCGTTCGAGGATCTTCAAAGAAGCCAAAAATTTCACCGAGTCTCCGCGGATTTGAGAGTCTCGGGACGGAAAGAAGAAAAATAGAAGATTCGGAACTCCATCGGTGACCACGTGAGCTCTATCCGGACCCCCCACCACGCACGTGGTAAACTGACACACAAGAGTTTGACACACGGTGCATGGCGAGTGAATTCAACCGCCACGTGGTCTTCTAGTGTTTTTTTTTTATCAACTCGATTTCGATCTTATTCAACACCAGTTCGGTTCGCATGTGTGAGTTTCTGTGCCCAGTGTGTATAAATTCCTTAATTTCACTGTAATTATAAAAAACAAGAAGAAACAAATAATAAGGATGAGGTATAATTAGCGAGGCTAGTGTGAGAGTCTGAATATATACCGTGTGGTTATTCTACTGTAGTGTCGCGAGGAGACAGCCGGATATACCTCTCCACCTACCTGCGACTCTACCTTATACAAGGCTGAGGCCTCACCGAGTCGGACCGGGTATGAGCAATTAATAATTAATAGCCTTAGGGCCGTTAATTAATCGGCCCGCGCCTCTCTAGCGCCCGCAAGTGTTGTAACGCCGCTCGCCGGAGTCACTCGCTAATTACAATTTATAATTAAACCCAATGTTAACTCGAAGAGTGCGGATGCCTTTTCTATCATTCGAAAACTCTTCTTTTTTTTTCTTTGTCCGTTAGTTGATTCGATCAATCGCGTCTATAACCAAATGATATCATCGATTATTTTGTGTACCATGGTACTAATTGATCTATTCGACTAAACGATACACTCATGCGGGAGGAAATATTGCTTCGGTGAATAATTTACGTTGTATCGATCCTGAAACGAACTCTGAGTAACAATTTTCTTTTATTACTACTCTATTGGTAAAGAATCACACATTACCGTCATTACGGTGCATAACCGCGTGCACGGAGAGTTTATATCCTAATCGAACAGAAAGCTTCCTTGAAATACGGAGGAGTGATAAAACCGGTGGGGTTTTTTTTTTTTTTTTTTTTTTTCTATCATAATAAGAAAGGAGGAATTGAGAGTGGGACGAACTACATTAGTGTGCAAATGAAGTAAGGAAAAATGAGTAGAATCCGCACCCCAACAATAAGGGTGCGGAATAACTCGGGTGGTGGAAAGGTTCGATTATTATATATTAATAAGAAATCCTCTAGGTATCCTCGAGTGCTGTGGAGAGATTATAGCCGGGAATATAGAGAATATGAAAAAACGAAAGAAAAGAAGCTGTCTATCTCTGTGTATTGTGCGTCGAACACTTAACACGAGACGTAACGTAACGTAACGTAACGTAACGTATGTACGAGCGAGGCTCCATGCGTAAACTATTATTCCGAGAATTGTATTTTTCCTTTTCTTCTGAATCAATATCATTAATGTAATACAGCGAGGGTGCCCTGATGGAGCCGCGATTACGACTCGGAAATACCTAACCCCAACCTCTTCACTGGCCAACCGGATACCAGACACCCACGCATTTTTACCCCTCCCCGTTCCACCCCGCTTCTAAACTAATCGCAAACTATGTTCAAGAAATACTAAAAGTTGGAATTATTCGATGAATCGGGGATAGAGGAGGATATTTGATTTCTTTCTACCTCGTAGTTGGATTAGGAGGAGCAATGTACAACATTTCGTCACGATTTAACCCTTCAAACACCGATTTTCAGATCATTTTTTGTCAATTTGACACCGAAAAATATACATCTTCCATGATTCTAACACCGATATGTATTCAATTTCTCGTCAATTCGACTCCGATTGACACTTTTAACATTGATTACCCTTTTAACACGATTTTTAGTCGATTTTTAGGCTATTATTGATCAATTTAACACCGAAAATTAGTCTTGTACGACTCTAATACCGATATTTATTCAATTTCTTGTAAATTTGACACCGATTGACACTTTTAATGCCGATTAGACACCGATTGACAGTTTGACTTCAATTTTTGTTGGATCTGACACATTTCGTGTGTCAATTTGATAACAATTGACGTTTTGAGACCCGAGTAATTATTCCCCAGTCAATTTAACACTGATTTATCGAAGGATTTTACACAATTTGACACTGAGTAGTGAATCTTCCTCGAATTTAACACTGACTTTGCGATAATTTGAAACTAATTGACACTATAACACCAATTCATCAATCTTCTGCCAAATTAGCTTGGGCTTGTTGCTGAATTTTGTTCAATTTGACACCGATTCATTAATTTTTTAACAATCACACAGATATTCCGCGCATTTAACACCGCTATCAACTTTGCCGAGTCAATTGATTTTCAACCGGTTTTGTGTAAACACCATTCGGTAGTTAATTGACCCCGAATTAAGACTTCTCGAAGTTAATTCGTCCCTAGTCGTAAGATTTTCCGTATCGATTTAACACGGTTTGAGATTATTATCTGGTCAGATCTCGTCTATAGATTAGACTAGTTTAAAGTCTGTTTAAGATTCCTCGTGATGAAAATCAGGGTCTATAATATAGAGAACCTTAAAACCAACCGCAATAGATTAGAAGCAATTAAGTCGAATCGCGTTTCTCAATCCCGTATTCAAAATGATGATGACGATAATTGGATTCCGACCGAATTGTGAACCGATATCAGAAAACTGTCTTGTAACCATCTCCCCTCGGTCTTAGACAATCCCATCATAAGAAATACGGCGTGGTTCTCGTACCAGGTACAAGAGAAACACCTGCTGCGTACACGAGGCTTGATTAATTAAATTAATTAATTAATTTAAATGTGAAAATGAACACAAAGTGTTATTTCGTTTTCTTCGTGCCGGTGTTAAGATTCGTATTACTATACCATACCGAGGCGAGGCCACAGCGTATGTATGGTGCAGCTCGATGTTTTTAATAAGCGGGTTGACCTGTGGCACGTAGCAGATATTACGACGAGACTTGGTGGCCGTTCCTCTTATCCCCCTCTCGCCACCGGCCTCCGCGGCGCCGTACGTATACTTGGTCTAATTAACTCACACCCCGTCGGTGAGGTGCTCTCCAACGTCTGACCAACCCCTCTTATCCAACGTCTAGGATAAGAAGTAATAATCCGGGCAAAATTTCATTATCTTTTTCTATTTTTTCCCCTTTCCTTTTTTCTTTCTTTTTCTCCTCCTTCATATAATAATTCAAACCGAGATAAGACTATTTTCTACAACGAGGTTGTGTAGGGTTTAGCTTTTACTCTTTTAATGAGAAGAAATTGAATCGTCGTTTTTCGCCTATATTTTACAAAACATCCCCCTCAACGAAAGACGGAGTGTCATCAGCTGCAATTAGGTCGAGTCCGAGCCGAGGGGCTGGGGGGACGACGACGACGACGACGACGACGACGACTTTGGTCATTAACACGTGTATATAGCAGAGGCCCTGAGGTATATATACGAAACCCCAGAACCGTGTCCCGACTACGTTTCACTACGTGGTACTACCTAATACCCCACCTCGTTTCGTTCCTTCCTTAATTTATTACGCAGCAGTTATGGGAGCAACGGCGATTCCAAATACTAACCAGACACACGATATATATTTTATTATCGCCTCGGCCATAAGGGACTGACGCTAATTGCCTTCGAGGATCAAATTCCAATTTCACACCCACCGCTCAATTTTTACACATTTTTTTAGATCAATTTTCCGATCGACCCAGTGATTTTATCACCATTTTAGGATCTTGAATTTATTATGGCGCCAATGTGATTACGGTGTTAATGTGATTCGGCGTTAAAATAGTGTTAATTTCAATTTTTTACTCTCCCAATGTTCAAACAACGTTAATTCGATATACTTTCAATATTGTCACTGGATCAAAAATCATCCCTTGACATCGAGACGGTGTTAAATTCATACAATGTGGTGTTAAAATAGTGTTAATTCCGTATTTTCCGTCTTATAAGGATCCAAAATCAATATTTCTCACATTGTTCCAGTAGTTGATTGATCACTGGGCTTTTATTGAGTCGTTAAACACACATTTCAGTGTTAAAATGGTGTTAATTTCGTATTTTGAGTCCTTTTTTTCAACTACTACAGCGTATTGTGTTTTCAAAAAAAGGTGTTCGACACTCCCTTTGACTGAAAATTTGTATTAATTTTCAAAATATCATCTACCAAGTCATACACGTGAAAAAAAGATGGATTAACACCTGGAATGAGAATTTCTCCCCGGACGTACGCGTACAGTCCGATTGACCCGGGCAGCTTGAGGGTACGAGGTAGGGGGGGTGGAGAGGATGACGGGCGGTGCCGGCGTTATGAATACATTATATAGAGGGTACCTACGAACGTAGATCGAGGTCCGTAGGGATGCTGCGGGTCATGCGCGTCGCGTCGGACTCCACCCTTGTACAACGTTCGCTAGCTTTTGGTGAAACCCCGTTACTAATTATACATGCGCTACCAACCCGACCCTCCCGCGTCGAGGGAGGAGCCTCCGGTGTTCCCTCTCAATTAACACGCTCTTAATTAAACACCGGGTGGTTAAATCGGTGTCAAATCTATTCTTTTTCTCGATTCAAACACCAGGTTGTCGATGCGATCGGTGTTAAAACGATAACGAATCATCGAATTGTTTTATCTAAACCGCACCAGGGTTGAAAAAAAAAATTGAAGAAAAAAACGACAGTAGGTACAGGGTGAAAGAGGAGAATGAGACGGAGAGGCGTCGCGCAGGCCCTATGCAAAATAGGGATGCGTGGTGGGGGCGAACTCGCGGCAAAACCCCGGTCGGAGCGAACGGCAAACAACCTCGTCGACGGTATCCGTAGTTGTTCCGTAGCGACCGCCGACGCCCCCTCCTTACGTCGCGACGCGTACGTCGTTGACGTCGACGATTGTGCCAACCTCTTTCAACCCCCCCCGAGCCCCTAGCCTCTCTCCCCCTTCTGCACTATCATGCTCTTCTATGGTCTGTGGATATTACGGGTGTGAAAGATAATGAGAGACAAAAGAATAACCGTTGAACTATGATAATAATAAATAATAATAATAATAACAACAGCAGTAAAGGAGAATGAATTAATTAACACACACGATAATTAATTTTTTGTTTCTTTTTTCATCTTGGTTTTTGTAATTTTCCACACTTTGTGATCAGCTGTGTGTATAAGAACGTACATATACAACGCGTAGGTAATAAATAATTATACATATTCATAGTTATGGATGAATAGACCAATATTCTCCTTCGACGTGTGTGTGCTTTTCGTTACAAGGATAATAAAGTTTTTGATGTGGGTGAATCACGCATATATACAGACTGATATTGATGATGAGAAAATACCGCGTTTAGCTTTCAAAAGTGTTAATTAATTAATTGCGTCTCGTCTTTTCTTGTCCGTTGTGTCATTGCTTGAAGAAGAGAAGTTTTAAAAGACGCACATGTCTACGTTTATTTATGTCTTTTTTTTTTCTACCGTGATAATTATCATCTATTAAAACTATCAAGACGAACGACGATGATGAAACACTGAGATTTATCCAGAAATAATTATTTTCCAAAATAACAACTGAAATATCCTATACGTTACAATCAATCTTCTGTAAAATTGCTTTTTCTCTGGCTCTGTGGGTGATTTCGTACTGACTTAATATTCCAGGGCCAGAAAAGTACAAATTTAACACCTTTTGACACCAATTTTCTTACCATTTGTCCGTGTTGATTTTTTTCTGGTTTAAAAAATCCAGCTTTGACACCCTTTAACACCACATTTTTCACAGTCTGAGTAAGTCTTAAACATTACCTCGGAGGAACATTTAGAGTGTAATTTTTGTTGATTATATTGATAAACGATGAACTCGATTTTAATATAAACGCTTTTTGAAACGGTTTTTTATGGTGTTAAATTTGTTTTTATACAGTCTATAAAAGTCTGACTTTAACACGCTATAATACCATACATTTACTTTCCGTTTTGTCTGCTTGTGCTTGTGCTCGTACAGTGATTGAATCTGATTAATGAACAGTTTGTTTATACATCAAATAAAATAGTTTCAAGAATTCGTTACGGTTATAACTAACTACTACCACTACCACCACTACTACTACTAGTAGTAGTAGCTTAAAGACGACAGCACAAGTATTTAGGATACCGATACACGGTTTAGAAGTCCACCGCGGGCGTTTTCATAAATTTACATCACTTTGCTGCTGCTGCTGCTGCTGCTGCTGCTGTTGCAGCAAAGAAGTCCAAGAGATACGTTCTTCTTGAAGGTCCATAGAAGCAGCAACGGTAGTAGTACAGCCGGATATAATGGCCATTTTTTTTTTAATACACACCGTTATGCACCAGGTAAAGAATTGAAAGAGAAAGAGAGATGAATTCTTCTCTACTTACCTTATTAAAATATAGAGTAATTAATTTTTTTTTTACCCCTTCGCGGTTTGTTCAATCTTTACTTTTGATATAATTCGATCGATCAATTTGTGCTCGATTTTATTTCCATCGAAGACCCGTTGAATAAAGGCGTTATATTATATACCTGCATACGGTATCTCCCTTCTCTCTTTCTTTCTTTCTCTCTTTCTCTTCAACGGTCGTATAGAATCGAGCGCGTGGGCGACTCTGAAACGACCGAATATATCCAAAGTCGTTGTCTCTCGCACCTCGAGCTTCGAAGCCTTCATACCTCATGCCTCATGCCTCATGCCTCACAAACACGGGCTTGGCTCTGTTTGGCTCGCCTTGCCTTGTTCACGTCCTTCCTCTCTTCTCTCGCTCTCTTCGAGTTTCTTGCCAAGGAATTAATAAACATCAACAAATGACTGTCTCTACCGTCTCTACACCCCCGCGGGGCCCAACCTACCTAGTGTGTACGATATTCGGAACTGTAAACTCCAGCGATAGAGAGAGTGACAGAGAAAAAGATTGTTCGAGTTCTTGAAACCCATTTGGAACTTTTTTTTTTTCGTGTCTTTCAATCACATCCTACCAGAAATAGTTTCTTCTTGATTGATATTCGTTTTTTTTTCAAACGATGTTCAGATGAAACAGTGAATAAAAATTTGAGGCGTGACTGAATAATTGCATGTGAGGTGATCACGGTTTTCTCCCCAAGGAAAACGAGAAGAGAAGAGGCAAGGTCAAGACTGGACAGTTTGATTTGCATTTATTATAATCTTATGGATGCGAGAGAAGATCGACGAACTCTTCAATCTTGCGGTATTCAATCTCGAAGAATATTGTAGTATTGTAGTGTGTTTGTAGTACAGCTTACTTGGGATTGGAAGATTTTGTTGCTCATGTCCTAATAACGAATAATATTTGTAACAGGGTGAAAAGGGGTTCAAGACAAACAAAAGTGAGAAGAAAATGAAGGTTTATACGCGTATAGGGAAAGTCTGGGGACAGAGAAGAAGAGTAAAAATAAGAAAAATCCTTAAGAAAAATACAAGGTGTCGTTGCGACGTCGAATATGTGACAAAACTGGCGTGGCTGCATACAGTCGTAAAAGTAACGTCTTGTTTTTCGCGATAAGTTTTGCAAAAGTCAGACCCAGAGGGACGTAAGAGACAAAAATAAGATCGTTATTAATCAATGAATTTTAATTAATTCTCCAATTTCTTTTCTTTTTGTTCTCTACTTTTATTATTCATTTGTTTCAGATATTTGAATAATAAGGACTGCGTGGACACGCGGACCGGCGTTCGTCACTTTATCGGTAAGAATTTTCATCTGATATACATAATTATGATTGATACACTTTTTTTTTGAACAGATTTTCTTCTTCCAATCATTTCTGTAAAATAAGGATCTTCAATGATCTTTCTTCATAATTTTTTTATTCGTTTGTCTCTGGCCTATGGAACAGATTTTGACTAATTTCAGATTTCTATTGAATCGTTTGATTACTAGACGTTTTTTTTTGTTTTATTTTGAAATTCTCATTGAATTCAAGGATAAAAATGGAAAAACTTTCACGTACACGGAATTCTTTGAAATTGACAAATACAATTGACGGGAATCGTACACAAATTTATTCTTGAAAAATTGAAAAAAAAGGTTCTATTTCTGATTCACCGCGATTAAAATGATAGGTTATGAACAATTTCGGAGTAATTGATATCGAATTATTTTCAGAGCCTCCTAAATTTGTATGATATTGTAGAAAAAAAAATGTCTAATCAACCTGTACTACAACAACAACAACAACAATAATAATATACAAAAGGCACAACGAATTCTCTACTATAAAAAAAGAAGAGAAAATAAATTATTGAGGACCGTATACCAAAGTCCGAAACATAGGTGTGTGTATATTATAGTATATTTCCTTATATAAAAAAATGAATGCATTCATTTCGTTCTTTTTTTTTCTCTCAAATATAGTTAGAGAGAAAAATAGTGGGGGAGGGAATGCTCCTCGAGTTTTAACGACGATCCTGATCGTTTACGACTTTAATAATTTAGGCGCGAGGCGGACGCGACGCGTTTGGTCCGTTTCGGCTCGTAAACCCTGCGACTAAATCCGTATTTATGGTTAAAAGAACCAAACGTCGTCGTCGTCGTCGTTGTCGTTGTCGTTGTCGTTGTCCCCCCCTCGGCACCTCGATACTGGTATGAGATTGTGTCGTGTGCAGCATCCCATTCATTCGGAGACACTTCCTCAACGACACCTACGCTCGGTTCTCGTTATCCAAAAAACGATAAAAATAGGAGGGGTGCGACGACACGGGAATACCTGTACGAACGCCGTGAATTGATACCCGGAAAATCAATTAGTATATCATAAAAAAACGAAAAGGACAAGTTTAGGACTTCCTGCTTCGACTTTGGGATTTTTTTAACCCCAATACTGGAATCTGACCTCTGATTCGGAAATTTTTATATTCTAATAACTCGAAAATTGTTCAGAACCAAAGTCTAGGGATTCTCAAATTTTCAAAAAAAAACAAAAAATTCTTTATCCGGTTTTTTACGTTTTTTGTAATAACGCGAAAACCACTCAATTTTTTTATTCCAAATCAGAGTCTCTTTTATATCTTGGAAAGACGCGTCAATATAGACCAAATCTGTAAAAATCCATCCACCTATCCTTCAGATACGGTAGATTTCAATTTTCTATTCGAATTTGTGTTTTCTTGAACAACTCTGGAACCGTTTGACCGATCAAATCGAAATTTATACCAGCTCTAGCTTCCAGAAAACCGCGTCGATTGAGATCAACTGGATAAAAATGCGGTGACTCGTTGTCGAGATATCGAGCGAGTCGATGAAATCAATCGGACAAATTCGTAGAGATCGACGTGAATCGAATCGCGTCATTGATTCGTGCGAATATTGTAAGAACTGTGGCAGTTATATTTTGAGTTTTCTGAAAAATAAGAGAAGAGCGATATAGATAGGAAGTAATGTGGAGAAAAAAAAAGTGTAGAAGCCCGTGTGGAGGGAACAAAGCGAACCCACCCTTATACTCGTAATACTCGACCCTGGGTCGTCGTCGGCGTCGACTAATGCCACCCCTTATGCATCCCCCGAACCCCCGGGTTCCAGTAAGGCAGCGTCTTCTTCTCTAACTCACCGACTCACCCCTATGCCGATATTTCCCTATCGATTGATTCGAGACCCTCGGGGATAGGCGAGACCCCCTCCAATACCCACCACGGGTTTTTCTGTTAGCTAGAGCGAATGAATTTCTTCCGATCGTCTGTCTCTGTGTGTGTGTGTCTGAGTTTATGCGTGTGGTAAAATACGAGAGTGAGGAGCACTAGTTCGTTACAAATTAATGATCGACGGGGGGGAAGGGGGGATATTGCGGGACCGAAGAGCGCACGTACACACACGGTGAAAAAAAAAAAATGATTCAACTCTGAAAATTTTTATACCACTCTAACCGATTTTGCACCGGTCGATTTGTGAGAACCTTGCAACGGTTTCCTTTCTTTTCTTTTCTCCCCTATATTAAATTGTTTCATTATTCTTCTGCTCTGAAACTGTGATAAAGTAAAAGTAGAAAATCTTTGTTCGGTTTCATTTGTCTAAAAAAAACTTGATTCATATTTTCTTCTTCTTAATATACAATTATTGTGAATGAATTAATGAACGAATAAGATTGATTGGAAACAATTCATCGATCGTTTTCAGGGATTAATGAAGAAAAAATATACATATACGATCGTCTAATTATCGAGTAGAGATATGAATGAAATTTCATATTGTGATTGTCAAACTTCGATAATATTAAATTTAATTTATGCCTGAAAGAAAAAAAACGTTGCAAAATAATTGATTCACCACTTTTCTAATTGCAGGTCTTTACTTGATTTTTCGACATTTTTCTTGTTCTTTTTACTGTAAAAAACTCTTCGTTTACTCAATATTAACTTTTATACGTTAAATTTGATCCACTTTTTCTTTAAATCGTAGGTATCAATAATTGATTAAAATACCAACTAGTTTATTCTCTTTTTTCTCCTATATTCGGTATACTATACTATATATATTGTATAGATCGTTGATGGTGGTGGTGATTGTGGTTTGCTTGCCTCACCACCCACTCACCGACTATAGTTACCTTCTCGTAGACTCTAGGTCGGAGGGGGTGTAATTATGCCAGTGCTGTGATTGGCGTGGTTCGTGGAAACAGAGGGTTGTAGCAAACGCGGCTAAGCACAAGGGGGCTTGGGGGGAAAGTGGTCGGCCCCGTCGAAGTGGTATGAGGTAGTAGAGGGTGGTTCGCGCTACCGACGGGGGGTCGAGAGGGGGGGAGGACTCGGGGTTTTTAGCTCGAATTCATTAGAAGTAAAAATCAATAGGCGACGCTCAGTGCCACCGCCACCAACGACCCTCACTCTTTCTCTTTCTTTCTTTCTTTCTTTTCTTCTTTTTTTTTTCCTTTCTTCTTATTCCTTCTTCTTTTTTGAATCTTAAAAAAAAAATGTCAATTTCACATCCATCAAGAATCGTTAATTTATTTATTAATTTTCCATCTGTTTCGTATATTGTTGAACAAAAGGGGGAAAAAAAATTAAAAAAATTGTATATTACACAGTACATGGATATATATGTATACGTGTCTAGAACGTAAAGATTTTTCGTTGTTGTTGTAATGGCCGATTATTAATAACCTCGCAAAGGTATAAGAGAGTAGAAAACGCGCTCTGAGACCGAGTGTTTACTGGTAATTACTATACTCGCGCCCGTTTCTCGTACCTGTGCCTGTACCCGCACGAACGAACTCGCGCAACGTTGGTAGAGAGTAGTAGTAGTAGTAGACAGAGAGAAAGAAAGAATCGCCTCCGCAAAATGATCGACCCCGCGCGTTTCATGATTCGCTGATAATTAGACAGAGAGGGTATCAGAGATCGTGCGGGGCGAGAAGAAAAAAAGTACCCACGTACACTGCTGCTTCGACACACAACGCAACAACAACAACGGCTTGAAAAATATACAAAATTAGGATATATGTTTAATTATTGAATCGAGTCTATCGAGTATGACGGAGAAACTCTTCTTTTTTTTCGCCTCATTCTCAGTTTTGTTCCATATGCACGTAGAAGTCGCGCGCTAATCGATTAGTCGAGGGCGGTCAAACTACTCCGAGGCACTTGGCGGGTTCGCTTATTCGCGTAGGTATATATATTGTAGTATACATGTATACCGAGTTTGATCCGCAAGTATGTAATTACAAGCTGGGGTTATGGTTATATAGGGTCAGGCACGCGAATGCTGGGTGGTTTTTTTTTTCGTTTTTTCTTTACGCAGCATTACCGTGTACATACGTCGTACACCTGCAAGAAGAAGAAGAAGAAGAAGTGAGGCTAGAACTAGGGATTGATACCCAGTAACGTACATAAGCGGTATTACCATACGATTTTCATGTTAGCGCCTCCGAGATAGGACGAGAGGCACGAGTATCGGGCTATGAGTATAGCAGAGACCGCGCTCACGATCTTGAGGAGAGATTGAGGCGCTGGTAGAATATAACGTATCCTTTACCCCCCCGAATGAGTCCCCCTTTGATAATCATAACACATCCGCTGTGCACGAGGCGTTGATTTTGCTGATATTATTACGTGTGTATGCGGACAGGGAATAAGCAAGGGTATCGGTGTGTTACTCGAGGTAGCAGCAGCGCCCCGTGCTTCATGCTTGCGATCTCATGAGGTATGGGTGCGAGGTGAACCAGTGTACGAGGGGCGACCCGACCCGACCCCGACCTGACCCAGGGCACCGACTCGGGATCATAGACGTATACCTGGATCGCTGTGATTTCTTCGCACGAAAAATTGGATCTTTGATTTCTTTGATGATTTTGCTTCAATTTTATCCTTTAGAGAAGATTTTTTTCTCTTTTTTCTTTCACAACAATTTTGTTTGTTTGTCACTTTTTTGTTTTTATGTGACATGAAAAATGATGAAAAAGAAACTGTGAATTGATTCAGAAGAAAGCAAAAAAAAATAAAAAATCTTGACACAAATTGGATAGATTTTAATCGAAAAGCACAATATAGTGATTGAGAATCTTCAATTCTGGGCTTTTCTGTTTGTCTGTTTTTCAAGTACATTTGAGTATAAAATTTAGATTTAATATTCTTGTATTCCTTCAGAAATAGAAGTTTTGTTTTCGTCGATCAATGAACTCGGAGCTGTTGATAGAATTAGAGAATAGAAGAATTATCAGTGAATGAATGAATGAATGAATGGAAGAAAAAAAAACACGCGATATCGTTCGATTGAAAGAAAAGTAACGATCGAAAACCGTTAGATGACAAGTTGAATAATTTAATCGTCCAATAAATCGTTGCGATACATAATTTACTCCGCCTTGTACGTAGAAATTAAAAAGGAGTTTTTTAAGATCTTTTTACCTCTTCTCTATTATCTTCCTACTATTTTATTATCACTCTTATTATGCCAGTTGCCAGTTATAGTCTATAAAGTCTTACCATGTTTTACAAAACGTTTATAACACGGTTCTTTTTTCGTTAGATATATCACATATTCGATATTCTGACACGTAACGATTTCTACCATCAAAAAATATAGTATAGATGCGATTCTCGTGAATAGAAAAAACAATTCTTTTCTTTGTCTCTTTTTTTTGTTTTGTTTCTTTTCGACATCTCTTCTATTTCACTTATACCACATACCATAACGCGACGAATGAGAATCTCCGGTTATTATACCTACTCTTCGCGAACCGACGACCAACGGTCAACACGTTTATTACCGGATCTCTATACCTACTTCGGGTTTTCGTTCGTTTTTGCATATATACTGGATGGATACTCAATTTTTTTTTTGTTCCCCTAATTTTTTTACGTTGACTAACTTTTTTTCTTTGAATAAAAACTGTTTTGCGAAATAATCGAAATATCAAAGTTTTGTGAGAAATGATCAATTATTCGTTCTATTCTCTTTGAATTTTCCTGAAAAATTGTCAATTTTTCTTATTTCAAGTACAAAGACGGAAAATTAGTTCCTAAAATGCGCATTTTAAACCCACGTAGGACAAAATATTGACGCTTCAATTTGCTAATTTTGGACACAAATTCTTGAACAAAACTGGAAAAATTTTCCGAAAATGATTTTCAAAAATGAGAACATTTTTACTCTTCGGAAGTCCATCTCGTTAAACCATCGAGATTTCGTATGAATTGAACGTATCACCTCCCACTCTGATCAGCCAGTAGATTAATAACCGTGTAAATCACATACGGTAAGAATAAATGAAGAAAAAAGAAGGAAGTAAACGCGTTAATGTAGTTGATATTAGACTTTCACCGAGTGTCTATATCTGATTTACAACTATTGAGCACGCTTGTGAGGAGTAGGCAGGTATACGGTTGGCATTACGTTGCAGCGTATCGAGGATGGATGCATAACACGCGATCTCAGATCTTGTATTTCCGAGTTTATGAGTATCTAATTCCTATCAATTTAGTTTGTCGGAGTTATTTGAAATGATAATTCTATCGCACTTGAACCGTGTTATTTATTCAAACGCGTGTCTCCTGACCGCGCGCCTATCGTTCGTTGAAAAGAAAATTCCGAGCGCGTGTGCAGTTGATCCTGAAAAACTGCAACATACGTTCGTTCGATTTGCATATTATACATCCGCGATGCGTGCGCTATACCTGTGTAAGGAAAATAGGTAAAATTTGAATAATTTTTTCACCCAGGCACGCGTTTCATTATAATTCTAATTTTACAATAAAAACCTATGGGTCGTATTACCTTCGGCGGGGATGCAATAAAAAAGGAACAGATTTGAATACATGTTTATTTTAAGATGGGGTTTTTTCTATTTATTATTTCAGGTAGGCAGTACTTAGATTCGCGGAAATGACTCGAAACGTGCTCTTTCAGACCCTCTCACACCGCACGCGACCTTCGAGACTCGGATTAACATTTTTTTAAGTCCATTTTTAGATACGGGCTATTACAGAGAGACGCTAGAGAATCGAGGAATTTAGATCCAGGAAATACTGTGGATAATTGGTGGATGGAAAATCGTTTAAAGTCATCAAATCGTCGCTATAATTAACTCGCGTTTAATTACGATCGTATTATTCCAACAATTCTTAGAATTTTTCGATCAGAACAAGTTTGAAGCTTCTTTATCTTGCAAATGGTCGACCAATCGCTATTAACTCAGTAGAGCTTTTTTGTAGAGAATTTTATAAGCTGCAAATTCAGTTTAGTACATTTCTGATATAGGAAGAACCGGAAGTGAGATATCGACAAATTAAGATTATCGACGAATATAAACCATGATAAGATACTTGAACCTTCGAGCTTGTGGTATATCTTCCAAACGGTCAATCGGACACAAAAAGTACTTGAATTATTTTTTGTAGAGAATTTCAAGAGCTTTGAAATTGGTCCGCGTCAAGTTTTGTCTCTGAGCAACCGGAAGTGAGATATTCGCGAAAGAAGACGAACACAGTGTCTCGAGACCTGCAGACGCTGAAGCTGGCATTTCTGTCAGACGGTCGATCAATCGACAAAAACTGCTTCAACACTTTTTGTAGAGAATTCGAAGAGCTTCAATATTGGTCCTAATCAATTTCGGTCTCTGAGCAACCGGAAGTGAGATAATCGCTAGATAATCTGTAAACTTGCATTCATGGTTATAAATCGTTTATAAATCGGTGTGACATGTGCCTCGTGTCTCGTCGTGCACGCGACTATCCAAGGGATTTCGAATTCAGATTCAAATTTCTTCCACGATTTGAATATTTATCCTGACAAGAGAGAAAAAGGTTACAAGTCATAGTCAGTCCTAGGGTGTACATCGAGTATGCGGTTTATCCTTATATTTTGCATATATTCACAGTCTCCTGTCGCACGAGCCGATCCTTCTTCAAATATTCAAAGTGCGTTAGAGGATCCAGGTCTAAGAAGCTATTATAATACCTAGACTCCAGACTTGCACTTGTCGCTCGAGGGTTTTTATTCCGACACTTCGTTGTTCCACAGATCGATCGATTGATTGATTCGAAAACCATCGTCTCCTCCTCAAATTGAACAATTTTGAAGAAAGAAAAAGGAAAGAAAAATCGATTCTCGTTATTATAACTGCACTAAGAAAATTACAGGACCATAACATATCTTTTTAACCCCCTCGGGGTACAAAGTGAGGAATCCTAATTCGAAAATTGGACGGTTTAAAAGAAAATAAAAGAATTCTCTTAATCCTAAACCATACTGGCCTACGATAGCATCGAATATTACAGGACAGTGCTGTGTAAACTGTGGGAAACTCGACGAGGGGGTAGGGGGGGGGG
>JAFFZH010011649.1:0-24858 GCA_018420115.1 Euura saliciscinereae
GATGCTACATCGTACTTGTAGGACCCTCTGCTGTCGCGCAATATCGTCGAGGGGTGAATATTCCAACATTTCGGTACGAAAAAATAGTTACTCGCGACCTATGTGCGCCACTCACGCTTTCTGTGAATCCGTGAATCACCCTCATCCCGATATTCTGTTGTTCGCCGCTATTTGTCCGAGAGAATATCCAGTCTGGGTGAAGCCATACTTTCATCATCCTCGAATGAACCAGCTCATATATTCTGTGAAGAAATGACTAGTGATTCGCTTTCAAAATGCATAATCGAAGCATACCTCCTCGACCATTCGACTAATTCCTTGTAGCCTTCCTGCTGAGCGGTTCCCGGCGTCCCCATGATGGTGTCTGGAAAGATAGATCGACTCCTCAGGCTCTGAATGGCGAAACAAAATCCCGGATATTCTCACCCATAATAATATCGAACGTGCAATGTTCCATGAAGGGGTAAACGTCGAACTCTCCAGTGTCGACAAGCTTGTCCAACAGATCAACGCAGATCAGGCTCCTCTTGTCGAAGTACTTCGTGTAAGCGTCTAGCACCTTTCCATTCAACATGGGCATGATTACTCGGCGATGACTTCTGTGCGTAGGACCTTGAAATTTGATATCACTTCACAGTCTTGTCAGTCCATCGAGGTAAGGTAGACCGAATGAAAAATGATCTTTCGCGTGAAACTGTCCACTTCAAAGCGGTACAGACTGATCGACAACACATACCTGAGCCAGTCACGAGACCACAGCCGACCATTGGCTTCATGAAACTATAGATTTGATCCTTGTACGCCGCTTTAGGACTGTTCAGTATGATCTGAAACATCAATAATTGTTTACACTCTAGCTTTACGACGTCCTGAGGGTTGATCGAATCTGTACGAACTTCTATGTCGCGGGGGTCTGTGAGAACCACCAAAAGCTTCGGTCCGAGCCAGAATCTGAACGGAGTTCCGTACCCTTTGCACAAGTCGACGATCCTGTTCAGCAGTTCTGAGAAGGATTGAAAGTCAATAATTGACCGTGAAAAAATAGGACATAGCCTCGTGTCTCTACTTCCAGTGAATTCACGATTTTAGAGACTCACCGTCTGGGTGGCAGGCGAATCGCAGAGCGTTTCCGAGCAGTGGAAGAGCTGGTGGTCCCGGAAGCTTGGAGGCGAATTTCAGAAGCCTCAAATGCCTTCGACGCCATTCTTGGAAC
Source organism: Euura saliciscinereae (assembly GCA_018420115.1). Lineage (NCBI taxonomy): Eukaryota > Metazoa > Arthropoda > Insecta > Hymenoptera > Tenthredinidae > Euura > Euura saliciscinereae. Next base: position 1,214 of record JAFFZH010011649.1, read on the forward strand.
CCTTTTGATATCCAGATTACGAAGAGGATTGCAATCAGAGCAAGCAAGGAACCTGACATTTGCATAAAACGATAGAATAGTCGAGTGCGATGGAAAATCACAACATGTAGAGTCACACCGAGTCCAGCCTACGTGGTCACGTAAAGCTACTTAATTTACCACACAATAGAAGCTATCGTGCAATGGAAACACCAATGGATTCCATCACGTATTTCACAAACGACAACGAGGTAAAATTTTAGGATCGGAATAAACTCATCGATCTGGAACTAAGAATTCCTCCAGTCAACTTTGTGAATCGTAGAAAAAACAATATTTTTGAAGATGACATATGACTCACCAATGACGGGATATTTCCATAAAATCGCAATATTTCCATTGCTGATGGAAGACTGAGTGGTGCCTCGACCGTGGGCAGCAATTGTCATTTTCAATGACTTAAAAAATGACGAAAGAACCGATATTCAACTGCCTTCACAATCAAAGTCTCGTAACAAACTGTGTAATGCTCTGTCTCCTCGAAGTATCTTATAAGTCCGACGCCTAAGCCCAACCAGCTCAACTCCCTACACGTCTTTCACGATGACAATGGTCTGGTAGAAATCGTTGGCAAAGATGTGACAATGAAAGCTCGAGACCTTCGGGCTCTGGTCAGCCCATCCGGAGGATATTGAACCCACGAACTCTTACTTTTCCGTTGCTATTAGTCATTGGGATAATTACCGTAATCATTATTGTCTGAGCTTGAAGTCTGAATCGGATTCTATGATGATTGGCCTCCACGATATTTTCAATTATGTGAAATTCAGCAAGATAGAAGAACTTCGGACAAGATGGTAAATATGATCTTTACACGTGTGTCACGTAGATCGTCACGCTGGCACTACCAACTCTCTTGAACCTTGAACTTACTCGTTATTCTTGCGGATAAACAATGTTACATAATTCCTAAGTCATGTCATCTCTGATTATTATTCCATAGGTTACTTCCAAGTTTGAATTTGCGTACAAGTTATGACCCAATTAAGTGCGTCTAATGGCAGAACAGAAATGTGATCCTGAAAATCTGAACCGTCATGTATGCTCAAAAATGTTTGACAAATGTTCCGAGTGGCTGAATGTTGATTCTCGGGATACTGGTTAAAGAAGCTCTTCATAAAGTGGCCAAGGCCTCTTACTTAGTGGGATTAAGTATGCATACTTAATCCCATCAACCATGGTTGATCGGTGATTTTCACTGAGCGAAGAGCAGCCTCCACGAATTACTCGTACCAAACCACACTGAAAAGCCCTCGGCGTTAAGTTGCGGACCTAAATATAGAGTGACACTGAAGTATTAATTTGTTCAATGAATGAATAGTGCTTTGGTGTCATGAGGGGCCCACCGGATCCTGGGGTTCCCGGGGCCACCGGGGTCAGAGGGAGATGCAATTCTAGGGCATGGAGAATAGGCGATCAGAATTCTTCACGAGCTCCGTCTGTCAACTTCTGAATAACGAATCTCGGACCAAGTGTCAAGCACCAGCACATTCTACAAGATTTCATCCACCATCTCGATACATCGAAGACTGTCAAGGTGGGTGCTCGTCATTGTCTCACCAACATCAAACTAGTATTCCCAATTTCTGATAATCATCTCTAAGAATGTCACTGAAGCCTCGGTCATGGATGATGTCACCCTTTCCTTATAAAACCATACGGGAAAATGTAGGCCAACTTTCGGTTCCACGGTTAATCACGTGTATACACAGAAGAAAAATTGACTGAGCGATCGTTGGTCGTTAGATCGAGGGGGAGCTTCTGAATAATTGTTCAAATGAATTGGAACAAGGTTGACCGTTTTTCGAGGATGATCTGTTGCACATTGCTATTTTGCATCACGTCATCTCCGGAAGAGACTCGTTGTCCATCCGTTTATCTACCCATCACAATTTATAAGACCCTACTTGCATCACATTCGTTGTGTCCAGTTGATCCCGATCTTTGTCGGGATCGAAAGTGGCTCGAACGATTCGCTAGAGACGTTCCGAACACGTTTTCAGTATTCATCCAGAGAATCTTCCTCCAGCATGACGTGAGTCCGGAAATTCGAGACAGCTATGCCGTCGTTGAATGACCCCGGGGGTCGAAACCGCGTTGATAGGGCGACGAGTCCCCTACCTCGGAGGCCTGTGGATCCGGTGCAGGAGCTAAAAGCCCTTTTTGCTGAGCCATCGAGGCTGTCCAACGGCGCCAAGGACCAGGAGAATTCTCGGACGGAAGCGATCCAATGTCTCCAGTCGATCGAGGTCCCGGTGGACCAGGACTTGCCGGAGAGAGGGAGCTGGAACAGCAAAGTACCGGAGTCCAAATCGATGAAGCACCAGCACCCGAATACCTAAGCCAAAAACTAACAAGAATCGATTTCAGGTGGAGTTCATCCTGTCGGTAGTAGGTCTGGCGATCGGTCTCGGTAATCTCTGGCGTTTTCCGTACCTGTGCTACAAAAATGGCGGCGGTGCCTTCATGGTACCCTACTTCATCGCCCTCGCTCTGGCCGGGGTGCCGATGTTCTTCATGGAGCTGGCGCTCGGTCAGATGATGACCATCGGCGGTTTGGGAGTCTTCCAAATCGCTCCGATATTCAAAGGTCAGATTACTACATTTTCGAGGACTTCCAATCAATTGGTGAAGTAATTTTCTAACATCAGGAATCGGATACGCCGCCTGCGTCCTTTCCTGCTGGACGAACGTCTACTACATAGTCATTCTCGCCTGGGCCTTGTTCTACTTTCTGGTATCCCTTCGGTCAGGTTAGCATTAGCTACTATGTTCGAGCCGCGATGGCGACTGAAGACTTGGCTTAATGATTGTCGAATTTAACAGACGTGCCATGGAGGTCATGCGACAACACGTGGAACACAGGGTACTGCATAACGCCCGTTGATCGTCTGCATGCTGACTGCTGGTCAGACGGCAATCAGACCGTGTGTAGCACCGCGATAGGTAATGTCACCGCTACCCTGCTCAAAGATCCGGTCAAAGAGTTCTGGGAGTAAGTTCAACGGTGTTTATTCATCGAACCCTCGAAAGAGAAACGAATGATGTCTGTGATCTAAATTCTCACATTTTCCTAAGGCGACGAGCCCTCCAGATATCCGAAGGGATCGACCACGTCGGTGGTGTGAGATGGGAGTTGGCAGGGACGTTGGGGATCATCTGGATCATGTGCTACTTCTGTATTTGGAAAGGAGTCAAGTGGACGGGAAAGGTAGGATCTCGGAACTCTTTTTACCAGGGTGACAACTCTTCCTGCGTATTTTTAGGTCGTCTATTTCACATCATTATTCCCGTACGCTCTGCTGGCTGTTTTACTGGTGAGAGGCCTCACTTTACCTGGAGCCATGGAAGGTCTCAGGTACTACGCCACTCCGAATCTATCAAAGCTCGGCGAACCTGAGGTGAATACTGATCCCAATCGCTAATCGTGCTGTGTGTCACATCAATCAACAGAATTTTTATTATCAATGCATTCCTAACTTCGTTTGCAGGTCTGGATAGACGCTGTAACACAGATTTTTTACTCTTACGCTTTAGGCGTGGGCGCACTCATTGCTCTTGGTAGCTACAACAAATTCAACAACAACGTGTACAAGTGAGTTGTGTTTGGTAATTGGTCAGCATAATCAGCAATAAATTGTTGTTCATGAATGAAATCTGCTGCGGTGATATAAAATCGATTATTTTCGCGATTACAGGGATGCACTGATTGTCTGCACGATCAATTCTTGCACGAGTATGCTCAGTGGAGTCGTCATATTTTCTGTAGTTGGTTTCATGGCCCACGAGCAGCAAAAACCAGTGGCTGATGTCGCAGCTTCTGGTGAGTAATAAGAAAGTGATCCTATGATCGTCTCTATCACAATCATTCAAACGTAGGTCCAGGTCTTGCGTTTCTCGTGTATCCATCAGCGGTTCTACAGCTACCAGGAACACCAATTTGGTCCTGTCTCTTCTTTTTCATGTTGATTCTAATCGGACTGGACAGTCAGGTAGATATGACCGAATGAAAACGGATTCTGAATTGTTTTTCCGCGCTAGAAAGACAAGGAAGACTAAATCGACTCGACTTATTACAGTTCTGCACGGTCGAAGGATTCATCACAGCGGCAGTGGACGAGTGGCCTCGTCTCTTGCGAAAGAGGAAGGAAATCTTTATAGCGATCGTCTGTTTCCTGTCCTACATCGTCGGGCTATCTTGTGTGACCGAAGTTAGTTCGCATTGGATATGAAAATATCGAGCATTCGGTAATTCTTGTTCTCGTTACAGGGTGGGATGTACGTGTTCCAACTGATAGATTCGTACTCAGTGAGCGGATTCTGCCTCCTGTTCCTCATGTTCTTCGAATGCGTTTCCGTCTCTTGGGCATTCGGTGTGAACCGGTTCTACGACGGAATCAGAGACATGATCGGCTACTATCCTTGCTTCTGGTGGAAGATATGCTGGACTGTTACCACTCCGGCAATATGCATAGTGGGTTTTACTATTCATATAACATTTCCTCCTTCAACATTTCTGATTTCTCTCTTCTTCAGGGTGTCTTTATTTTCAACATCATCAAATTCGTGCCAGTTAAATATCTCGACTATGAATATCCCTGGTGGAGTCATTTGTTGGGCTGGCTAAGCGGATTATCCTCAATGTTATGCATTCCTGGTTACATGATTTACATCTGGTGCGTCACTCCGGGAACAGCTAAAGAGGTATTCGCATTTCTGTATCCTCTGATAAAGATGAGAACCATTTTTGTTATATTTGTGTCTATTCCTTTCAGAAATACCGCAAATTGATCAGGATAGACGACGACATCGCTACGTTGAGGAAAAAACTGAATCCAACCAAAGTCGTGACCGTTAAAATCGATCAGTTCTGATTGTAAATCAAGTCGTATTAAACATATGGTATATAACGTACATGATAGTTTAATTTAGTAAATATTAATTGTAATCTATGTCAACTGGGATAATCATGTCCGAACATTGCTTTAATCCTCTCCCTCTTTCCCGCACAATATAATTGTAAATACTGAACGAGAGATTTACTCGTCATTTGTTGATACTGTAATTTGAATACCAGCCTTTCTTTGCCTCCGATTGGAGTTTTTTTTTTTTTAACTATTGATACCTTTTTTTGTATTAAGATTAAGATATTGATGACCATTAAACCTATGATTTGCGCCTTAAATAATCCTGAAACAGTCCAGGAAAGTGTATTGGTTGCTTCCTTCCAGGGGCTTTGGACCGGGATTGTTCTTCTTTTCAAAGAGGACACACAGTAATTTCCATGTTCCAATTCGGTTTGAAAAAAGAATTGTAGAATTCAGTCGATGTTGATTTATTTGATCAATAATTGATTGATTCTACAATAGTCATCATCACTATCGAAGCGTATATTTATGGACGTGGAGTATAAACAATTATCACGTTAAATTTCCTACTCAGATCGATCATTACATGAAAAAATAGCTTGAAAGAGATAAAACTAACTTCTGATTAGTTTCACAGGAATGTTATTCATCATATATCGATTCGAAGTAAATTATAATTATCAACAATAATATTTCCAAAAACACTTTGAAAACTTCTCTCATATAAATCTTCACGAATTAAACAATGTAAAAATAAATTCTAATCATGTAGTTTTACTCTGCATGTCCTTAATCCGCTCTATGAGTATCTGTTTCCATTCTTCCTCCGAAACTGTGTTGGCCCATTCAGGAATAGCGGCTTTAGGTAAAGTGAAAGAGGCCATCGCGTTCTTGACCTGATCGATCTTATCGTCGTCTAAATCAATGTCAGCCTGCTGATTCGACCTCGAGGACCAAACTTCCAAGGTTTCAGACGGACAGGCCTGAAAATTATTCGATAATTCGATCTCACCAATCTCAATCTTATCGATTCCGCTATTACCTCAACCGGCTCACTCATCGGGGCCAAAGGCAACGTGTAATTCGAATCCACCGGCGATAAGATCCACTCGTCATCCTGTTACAACGAGAATTATATTATCCGTGATATTTGAAACCAGATTCGACGCACCTCGTCCTCGTCCAGCATCGGATCGCTATCCATCGGGACCTGTGAGAGTGGCATGTACCCCCCCAGCCCAGGCTCTTCGTCCTCGCTGTCCGACTCGTTTATCGCAGTCGCTCCGACGCTGAGGTCTGGTGCTTTGAGGTTATCCTCCAGGGGCTCCTGAGTCGGTTCAGGAGACATCATTTAACTGAAAGCTGGACAAGGACCGTTTCAATGTTTCGAATCTCTACGACGCTGGAAGGGTGCGATAATTTGATGAAAAGGATGATAACGTAACGAATTTAGGTTATGGTCAATATTTACAGACTTTCCTAACCTCACTCGGGATCATTGAGTTCGTCTTTTGCTTCTGAATGAGGTTATCTCGACCACGGGATATCGTATAGTCTTAAAAACCCTGGTGCCTAAAAGATAATCGTGTTTATTAATCGTACCTTGCGGAAATTTGATGATTTTTGACAGGTAAACAGTGCGTGACACTCAAGTGCGTAATACCAGTCGTAGTTCGAAGTTTGAAATTGGAATCGCCGACAGCGCTGCCATCTACTCGACGCCAGCCGGCGCCATCTTGATTTTTAGCGTGGCAGCTTTGGGAATTATTGATTTGAAATTTGAATAGTCATTCGAATTCTATTGAGGCGAAAACGGTCACAAAGCCAGAAATAAGCTTCTAAGTGACACGACTCGCCAATGAAATTTTTTTTGTCGAATATATCTCTATGAATGAGTAAGGGAGTATGTTGGGTTGCCTATCGTTCAGCGCATAGGTATAAGGTTCTCGTGTGAGCGACTGTACACACAGCAACGAAACTCGATAGGCAACCCAACATACTGCGATGTACACAATGCATAGCGGATAAGGTGATATGATGCCATTTGACTATTTTTGAATCTGAAAGAAAAATCACCCACGGAAACCATAATTGTCGTATTTTTTTCAGATGTGTGTGTGTGTGTGTGTGTGACTGTAGATATAATTTTCATCTTAATTAATTATCTCGCGAACGGTTTGACCGATTTTTTTATAAAAATCGATACCTCAAGTTATTTCGGGTCGCTGATCAAGAACCTGAGGACATGATTTGAAAAAAAAATTGATTTGAAAACTCGATAGATTTTCATGAAACATGATAGCTTAGAATTTTCTTCGTCATTTATCACAAATTTGACCTTGCAATAATAATATTAATGCTTCCAAAATTCAAGTTGGATATTAATATTCTTTGAAGCGAGTTTGAGAGCGAATAGTTTGAGGACTGGCACATCAAAGTCAGCTTAAAACGATATTTGCTTACATATTTGATCGAGGCACGATCTTTTTAGCTCTTTGTTGAGGAGCCGCTGATTACTATTCCGTTTGTAATGACATCCGATGTTGGGAGATTGATTGATGGATAAGAATTATGCATTTGGAATAATATAGTCTGGGGCAATAAATTTACATCGAATCAATAGGAGATTAAATCTTCAAACGAGTTTGTAGTGTTATACAGCGATATAAATGCACACGGCTCTCTTCTTCGCTACTATTGTCGATCAGATACCAACATTATTGAATGCAAGCGATGCAGACAGTCCCATGGCTCGCATTTATGATCAGAGTCACAGAATTATACGCCGCAAGAAACGAAATAGCCAGAGATTATTTCGTCCATAAAAATGTTCCGAGTGTCGTTGCATTCCTCTGCGGAAACGCAACAAGTAAGATTCGAACGATACACGAGCTTTTCGATCACTCGAATATATATCAATAAATTTGTTCAGGTGATTTTGAGTTGAAAATAATGTTCAACAAAGAGGGAATATCGTCGGCTATCTTGTATCCGGATTTCAAATTCTCTTTGGAAACTGTTATGGCTGTTAGATATGCGCGCTACGGTGTATTCCTCGATCTACATTGCGCCAATTGGTACAGTGAGTTCATCCTGACCGGGGTGAGTCTGGAGAACGACCATCAAGGCTGTTCAAAATTACCACTTTACAGTCAGATCACTTTCAGAGTTCAAAATTCGAAACCTACAACGAATCCTACAGCTGGCTACTGTGGGGAAAAAGTTTTAGCGAAAGTGTGCCGATGATAAATGACGACAATTTCGGTATCAGTACCGATTTAGTGATCGCCACACCGGATACTAAAGGATCGTTCGTTCTACATGACGTCTACAATCACGGTAAAGAACGTGATGGGAAATTAAACGTCACAGAGTTTGGATCCTGGAACAACGAAACGGGATTGAACGTCACTTTGGTTCAAGAAAAATATGCTAGAAGGAGAGATTATCATGGGATGAAACTGAAGGTCATAGCCATCGTGAGTTTCTTTGATTACTCGATCGAAGTCAAGGAGTTTTAATAAACAGATTTTCAGACACAGTATCGACCGGATGATGTCAGCATCGAAGACTATCTACAAGATTACAGCGGAAAACCTTTGGACAGTATGTCGAGGTTTAGCTACGCACTCGTCTTGTACATGGCGGACATGTTCAACTTCACGTGAGGTTTTATGCCTGATATCAAATGGCTTCGTTACACGAAACAATCAAGAGTTTCTTCTTTCTTCAGCATGGAAATTACAGAGACGGGTTTTTGGGACCAGATCGATACCGATGGAACGCACTTAGGCATGGTTGGCATGTTGCAACGAAGCGAGGCCGACTTAGGAGCGAGTCCAACAAGAATTACAACGTCACGAAGTATGATAAACGAGCTGATCGGTCCAGTTTGGCCGTTTCGGTAAGATCACTGCATCGTCTCAGAAGCATCCTCGAGTATGCAATATGCATTCTTTCTGGTATTTCTTTCCACAGAACTTGCTTCATGTTCAGATCGATACCAAATCGGATCAGCGACGAATTCATCCAACCTTTCACTCCCGAATCGTGGGCTCTAATCGGAATCATGTGTCTGATCTGTATATCCGTTCTGGGTCTTGTTTTGAAGATTGAATTTTCCATGGAAGGAATAAGCAGGTGGAGTGAAGCGGTTGTAGTTGTGACCGGTATCATGTGTCAGCAAGGTGTGCGACGATCATTGTGAAATAATGAAGGCTCACACCGCAAAACAATAACTGGATCGTTGTTCCAGGCTCAGTGCTGAATCCGAAGTATGTTTCGAGTCAGTTGGTGGTCATCCACTTGTTGCTGTTCAGCTTACTGGTGTACAACTACTACTCGGCGAGTGTCGTATCCGCCCAACTGAATCAACCAATTGAAAAGATGAACGACTCTCTGCACCAGCTCACGAAAAGCAATTTACAGATAGCAGCAGAGCCAATTACGTACACAAATTACGCATTGACGGTGAGTGGAGTTGATTAATTGAAATGAACTGTATTCGTGAATGGTTCGGATTCCCGACAGAATCTCGACGATTGGGAAGTCAAGGAGTTTTACACAAAACGTTGGAAGCCACTAACTGACAAGATCCGATTCGTATCCCTGGAAGAAGGATTCAGAAGAGCAGCTGAAGGCGGGTTCGCTTACCACACCGATCCAAACACTGGTTATCCATACGTGGAACGAATATTCACCGATCAAATGATCTGCGAACTTACCGAAGTCCATTTATTCAAACCTTCGAAAATGGGACTCTGGGGAAGACGCAGAAGTCCTTTCACCAAAATGGCTAAAATTGGGTGAATAAACGAACATACCTATGCAATACGAACAAAGTTACGTGATTCTAATTCCGTCAATTCCAGTTGGACAAAGCTTTCAAGCTCTGGAATCTTATCTCGACAAGTTCAACGATGGCAGTCAAGGAAACCTCTATGTTACCGGGAAGGTTCATCGGTGGAAAGTGTCACGATATTGACCACAGCTCCAGCATTCGTCATTTTACTCGGTGGTATTTTGACAGCATCTTCGGTATGTGTGGTAGAGATATTGATCGAAAGGTACCTGAATCACCACGGCCTCGGTGTAAAACCTTTCGATGAACATCTTTTTTGATTAGACACCCAAGACCGTGATTAGAATCGATTTTAATCAGGACTGTGCATCATTGAAGCAGCGTTAGATGAAGAGGTCGCATATCAGTGCTTCCCCAGATAACAACGTGCGTGCAAATTTTGCGGCAAAATGGCAGCAACGCGTGAATTTTGTTGCTGGCAATATTGCAACAAGGTGTGTCCGCTATTGCCCTAAAAAACACGGCAAACATTGGCAGCAAACATTCTCAACAAAATACTGGCAAAATGCGAGCAAGCCTTGCTGTAATTTTGAACGCAAAATTCCGGCAAATTGGTGGCAAGATTCTATTTTTTTTTTTCACTACTGAGCTAGTACAGGGTACATTTTGTTTCTTTTTTTGAGTCATAATAATACTTTACACAGTCATTTAAAATATGATTATCATCATTTGCTTTATTGCACACTTATAAAAATACATGTATAATAGGAAACTGTACTTGTCCACTGTAGTGGTTAAAGTGTTCATCTCTTACTCGCCATAATCTATACGTTTACTATACTAATACATAATAATACATATCACACTACACTACATACACTAATACGTAATCTATACAATATAATCTATACGTCTTCTTCTTCCTCATCCCCTTCTTCACCGGAATCCTGTTCGTCGACCGCTTCCTCATCATCTGGATCTTCATCTTCTACTTCGTCTTGTCCTCTTCTGTTAGCGCGTTGTAATCGGCCGTATATTCGTTGCGCTCACCTTCGTTTTTCCGTCCGGACTCTATTGTTAGGATCCGGAGGCTCCGCTCTTTCCTTCAAAGAACTTCTGTACCTCTGCTTTGCAGTCCTAATGCATTCTTTCATTTCTTCTCCGAAGTGAGCAAGTGGTTGAAATGGGAGGTGTCCGGTGGCAGCTACACTTACGACAAAAATATTTAGAACAATGAAGAACCAAACAATTTTAATCATGTAGAAATACATAACCGCAATCTTTATTTCAATAATAGTTTAACGAACGAACATGCCGAAGATCTCTTATCGTAAAATGACTGCTGTTGGGGTTCCCCAATATGTAATATAGCTCATGCAACACTTATCGGTCATGCATATGCCTTCAAGCAGTTATTAAATGAATCACGCATCGCAAGTCCACCGATGTACTTGAGGTACTGCACCTAATAAGTATTTATACAATAATTACTTCGAGTTCATATTCACACTCTAATATCGTGGGATGAAAATATCATAACATGACGTGTGGAATACGTACAAGTTGACGATACTTATCACGAGTTAGGGTTTCAAAATATTTCCGATTTCAGTAGTACGAAAAGCTCATGATTTCTACGTTAAATATTATCAGATATTCCATTACAATTGTTTGCCGCGGCAGTGAACATAATACGTATTTATAAGACACATTAATTTAGGGCAAACTTTATACATATATATATAGTGATATAACTGCCTCATCCATTGAGACGCTGTTCTTGATGTGTATCGATAATATAATTGATAACAAATTGTATCAGTTCAACTCAAATTCAGTTGAATTGATACAATTGAAACATTGATATGTAAATGCGTCTGGAAAACAAAGCGGAATGACATACCCGATGAACCTAACCTATAAGCTCACAGGTTATCAATGCTTCGTTGTAATAATTGTAACCTTAATGAGCACATGCTTGGTTAGAAATAATAATTGCGTATTATGCTTACCAGTGACTGCTGCACATGTGCACAGATTTATTGTGTAACTGCGACTCTTTTATGTTGCTTTTGTACCCTATATTCTCACCAGCGAGCACACGCCTGTTGAACTCGTCAGCGCAAGCACATGCATGCATGGGCCCAGTTCCGATACCGCGCGCGAAATTCAAAAGAGTTACTTATGCGTTATCCGTATCATTTTCATCGTATCGTATCGTATTCATTTTTTTCGATATTTTTATCACTTCTAATATGTGGAAACAGCTAAGTGGCATGTGTCCCGTAACGAAAATTCTTTTTAAAATTAACAGAATAGATGAGGTCACTATTTTATTGTTTTAAATATAAATATCAGAAAAAAGTCGAAATTATGTCAATAGCTAATCGATATCCAATAGCCAATACCCATAAAAAATAATTTACAAGAAATACGATTTTTTTTTAATTTTTCGTATATATATATTATATGTATAAGGGTTGCCAAGAATTTGTCGCACTTTTGCTGTTAATTTCGTGCTTTGGTAAATTCGTTATCACTGCTAACATATTGACGGCAATTGTCGGTCATGTTTTGCTGTCAATTCCTTGCAGCAGAATAACAGCAATTATTGCCAGTCGTTTGCTGCAGTTTTGAAGGCGTGCAAAACACTCCCAGCAAATATTTAGCAAAACAACAGCAACAGTTGCAGCAATCGAAGCGGACTTTTTGCACAGACACGTTCTGTTATCTGGGTCGATCCACCTCGATAAACCTACACAGATGGTGATTGAACGGTTCTTTCTTTATTCATGACGTGAACGTGCAACGAAATGCTGTTAGGCTACGGAGTCGAGTGAATAGTCAATAGACGTCATGTGTGACTGAGTTGTGTCTGTTTCTTCAGCAATGTGGAATCAGAAGTATCTTCTTTTTCCCTCCACTCACTAAAAAATACGTTATCATACGCTTGTTGTGGATTCAACTTCAGGGAGGTTGATTGACAAATGAGACTGCACTTTAATTTGTACATACCTACTTTGCGGTAGTAGATTGACAATAAATCGATAAAATGATCAATTTCTCAACACCCATATATGTCGACCTTGTTGTTGTTATAAATGCGTGCTTGTCCCCATCACATGACAGAAACGTACATACATTGAACGCAAACGATGCAAACACTCGAATGGTTCGGATTGCTGATTATGCTAGCAAATTCATTTGCTGCGAGAAACGAAATGGCTAGAGATTATTTCGTCCATAAAGATGTACCTAGTGTCGTTGCATTTTTGTGCATAAACTCAACAAGTAAGATTCGAATAACTGCTTTTCAATTCTCATCACGGATTACATGAGAATGAATTCATACAGGAGATTCCGATCTGATGAAATCACTGATCAAAGAGGGAATTTCGTCGGCTATTTTTTATCCAGTTTCGAATTTCTCTGTCGAATCGATGATGAAAGTGAAGTATTCGCGTTTGGGTGTTTTCCTTGATTTACACTGCGAGGATCGGTACAGTGAGTTTATTCTGACTGAGGTAAATTCGATCAGTGATCATTCACACAGCTTGAAATAACAATTCATGATTTCAAATGAATCATGTATCGATATTTAATCATCATACAGAATTCAAAACTCGGATCTTACGACGAATCCTACAGCTGGCTGCTTTGGGGAAAGACTTTCAACGAAAGTGTGGAAATAATAAATGACGACAAGTTCGGTATCAGTACCGACTTGGTGATCGCCACACCGGCAGAGACGAAAGGATCATACGATTTACACGACGTTTACAATCACTGTAAAGAGCGTCAGGGGAAGTTGACTGTTACAAAGTACGGATTTTGGGACAACGCGGAAGGATTGACCGTCACTTTGGTTCAAGAAAAATATGAGAGAAGGAGAGATTATCATGGAATGAAACTGAAGGCGATCGCCGTTGTACGATCCCCTTGTTACTGACTCATATTCGCTAATTCCTCTTGATTATGTTCGTAGCATTTATCATAAACGCAATCCTCAGACTCAGTATCGACCAGACGATGCTGCCATCGAAGACTATCTGCTCGACGAGGGCGGAAAACCTTTGGACAGTATGACCAAGTTCACTTACGCACTTCTGTTGTCCATTGGAAACATGTTCAACTTCACGTAAGCCATTATAGGATGATCGGATATCCAATGACTTCGTTGTACCGAACGATGAATTAATTGTCTGAACCGGAACTTCCCTCTCGATTTAGAATAGAGATTATAGAGACCAGTTTTTGGGACCAGATAGACACCGATGGAACGCACTTAGGCATGGTTGGGATGCTGCAGCGGAGTGAAGGCGACCTGGGAATGAGTCCAGCAATAATGACAACGTCAAGAAGTATGATAAACGAGTTGATCGGTCCCATTTGGCCGTTTCGGTGAGATCACATCTGAACACCATCCTTGAATTCACAATTCCTGCTGTTATTCCTTCCAACAGATCCTGCTTCATGTTTCGATCGACACCTACAAGAGTCAGCGACGAGTTTATCAGACCGTTTTCTCCCGGATCTTGGGCCCTCATTGGACTAATGTGTCTGGTCTGTATGTTTTTTCTGGATCTTGTTTTGAAGATTGAATTTCCCAAGGAAGGAATCAGCAGGTGGAGCGAAGCGGCTGTGGTTGTGACCGGTATGATGTGTCAGCAAGGTATGCGACAGTCGTTGTAAAATAACGAAGGTTCACACCACGAAACAATAACTGCATCGCTGTGTTCCAGGCTCAGCGTTCAATCCTAAGTATGTTTCGAGTCAGTTGGTTGTCCTCCATTTGTTGCTATTCAGTTTACTGGTGTACAACTACTACTCGGCGGGTGTCGTATCAGCGCAACTGAATGCGCCTATTCAGAAGATGAACGACTCTCTGCACCAGCTCGCCAAAAGCAATTTACAGATAGCAGCAGAGCCAATTACGTACACCAACCACGGACTGTTGGTAAATTATGGTAGTCAATAAAACACCATTTATGGACCGGTGTAAAATGGACAAGAGATACGATTCATCAATGGTTCTAATTTTCCATCAGTCCATCAACGATTGGGAAGTAAAAGAGTTTTACTCGAAACGTTGGAAGCCACTGACTGACGAAGTCCGATTCGTGTCCTTGGAAGAAGGATTCAGAAGAGTCGCCCAAGGCGGGTTCGCTTACCACACCGATCCAAACACTGGTTATCCATACGTGGAACGACTGTTCACTGATCAGATGATCTGCGAGCTTACCGAAGTCCATTTATGGAAACCCTCGAAAATAGCACTCTGGGGAAGACGTAACAGTCCTTTCACAGAAATGGCCAAGCTTGGGTAATTGTGGAATACTCTATAATCAATGCACAATATAATCGTTTCTCATTCCGAATTAATTCCGGTTCAGTTTGACGAAAATTTCAAGCACCGGAATCCTCGCTCGACAAGTTAAGCTATGGGTATCAAGAAAGCCGATGTGTTTCCGCGAAGGTTCAACGGTGGAAAGTATTACAATATTGACAACAGCTCCAGCATTCATGATATTATTAATTGGGATTCTGATGGCCTCTTCTATATGTGTTGTAGAGAATTTGGTTGGAAAGTATCTTGAAAAAAACCATGAATACGGTGTAAAATCCTTCAATATATTGACGAATAAATAGAAGCGACAAATCTCTAATTATCAGTCACACAGTTGGTCCTCTTGAGAGATAATCTTGCTGTAAGTAATTCCAGAAGAAACACAACAGCGCTCAGACAGTATCCCACCAAAAGAAGGCAGAATGCAGCGCTGAGTTTGTCGAGTACCAAACTCCGATCGATGCTGGTTTCCCCAGGCTGCCCGATTTTACCGATTATAGACCGTTCCCAAAGCAGAACCAAACCAGCTTCCATAACGTGGCCAAGTACTCGATCGGAACCCTCTAGAATAGCGCTAGAATTTTTCAGAAGCATCGCAATGGGAAAGATGTTTATCTCCTTCGGTATAACGATGAAATCCGATTCTTGACCACGCGTTATGCTGCTCACCTGAAAACCACGCGATCTATATCACTGACGTCAAACTATAGTTTTATCAAGCCAAGGAAATTTCGACTCACTTGACTTTTCGGAGCGTAAGTAGCTAGTCCACCTTTCCTAGCCATCAGCTTTTCCACATTCAACATATATTCGTCTTCCATCAAAACCTTGGCGCAAAAATTTCATTAAGAATCAGTGTATACAGTGCTTGTTGAACTTGTCCGCGACCACTCAGAGAGCTCTTAGCCACCATCACAGCTGCATCTGGCCAATCGCGGACCCGTTAGGAGTCTGTACTGTGCTTGTCTCTGGAACGAGTCCCACGTTGGCCGCGAACCCCGGGATTGGCTGTTTTGGTGGCTAAGAGCTCTCTGAGTGGTCGCGTATCGAAGTGCGGTACTTGTGCAAACCTTGAAGTCGCGAGAAATTCTTGGATAAGCAATAGATAATTGGTCCTTCATATTCTTCAACCCGGCTACAACAATCGTGGACTCTTCAAGCTCCTCGAGATTTTGTATGGGCTTATATTGTCCCGGTGATGTGAAGAAGCCTATCAGACCAGACGAGTAACCCTGCATCACGACGTACCCGCCTAGTAGCCACGTGACGATGTACAATCGTTGGGACAGTCTTGTAGGTAATTTTGAAATTCCGATACCAAAAAATCCCAGCAACATCCATTCCAAGTGGAATTTTTTTCTTACCGATGGTATCAACAGCTTTATCGAGGTCTGGACAGAGATCATCGTACCCAGGGTTACCCAGACCTGTAAAAGGCCAGTTTTTCAAGAAATTTTTTAGGAATTCAAGGCATTTATGAGAAAGGGGTCTCACCCCAGTCTGATAGGGCAGAATCAAGTTCATCCACATGGGCATCAGAAGACTCTGAGGAATAATGACCAAAGTGTGAACAAACACGAAGCTGCGAGTCCATGTGTTTCCTGGTTCCACAGATTGGTACATGTATCCCAGTGAGATATCCGCATCTCCGTTTCTGATCATAGTTCTCAAAACAGTTCCGTTGTATTGTCCAGTAATTTCAAAGCTTGCGTTAAATTTATCCAAAATCAAGAAAACCGCGTCTGCCTCGATGCTTCGTAGACGTTTCTTTCCATTCTCCTCGTAGATCACGTTCAACGGTGGATAGTTAACGGTCACCAGAATTATAGGACATTTGTTAAAGTTGAAAAACGCCGGGTACAAGTTATCCGAAGTCAGATCGGACTCTGCATCGCAGTCGATTACACGCTCCGAGAGCTTCGCTGCTCTCGTGCAGTTCGTCGATATCGAGGAATGCATCGTGTAGCTGTAAACCCGAATCTGGGACCCGGTATTCGCCAGGATGGCGACCTTCCATCTCTTGATTTTCGCCAAGTAGTCGATGATCGGTTTCAAGTATTCTCTCTCTTCATTCGGATCAGGCGAGCTGACACACACGACGTATCTTCCTTGGGGATGATACCGCTCTAGAATACTCAGAGGACTCAGATCCAGCTGCCGATTTATTGTTTCCAAGAAAATGATCGCGTACTTTGTAATCTGATCCTTGCGATGATCCGGGTAATGGAATCCTTCGGTATTCTTTACCACGATCCCAAAATCTTCGAAATCGTTATATAAAGTTTTCGGAGACACAATTTCCACGTTTTGACGAAGTAGAAAGTGCCGCTCGGCTATCGCCCTCGCACATTTTATCATATTCACATCATCCCCAGGTAAATGATCGTCCAGTTGGTCGAGTATCCGGTGTCGATCTGGTTTGACAAAGCTCAAACATGAAGATAGGAGGAAAATTATCTTGAGACACATTCTCTGGCGTCTTGACTCGACAATCTGAGCGTTTTTTACTTAGATACTGAAGCAAAGGATAAATAAAGTTTTGGATATGATGTCGAAACAATTTAGGGCGCGAACTTGGTGGAAAATTAGGTGTTACACGAGCGTGATGATTGCGGATAATATCAAGGACTAACAAAAGTCGAGAAGTGTTAAACTTCTGCGGAGATTGATTGACTAAACTTTACAAGTAGTTACTGGTCTGCTATTGAATATTGAATTTATGATACTGCTACTTTATATTCTTGTAGTAGTTCTTTACTTTTACACAACTTTTTCCACCATAAATCAGGAGCAAAATAGCGAATAAAATACGATTTATAGACTCTCATAAAATGTTTTAGAGTCGGTTGGATAATTTTTCATATAAAATTCTGTATGAGAATAATTAGCGATATATCGTATCATGTATTTGAAAATTTCAATTATTTTGAAATGATTAAAAAATTATTAGTTACATAAACATTACAAACGAATCTACGTTGTAATACTGTTAAATTTCTTGATTATTGATCCATAAAGCGATTTATTGCCACCATCGATAAATTATTTTGTGTTAATAAAATTGCAGTAGAATTTAAATTTACTATTCTTGATAAATTTATTTAAAAGAAGAAAAAACAACCAAAGACTAATGATTATTCGGCTTTTGCCAAATTGATATAAAACCTGATAACAATGATCCTATAAGTTCGAAAACTAGGTTTCAAATATTCTCTTTGTGTTGAACTACCCGGTAAATTAATTAAGTCGTTCTAATTACTCATGAAATAAATAAAAAAAAATTATTTCTTCTAACACCGTCGAGTCCGATCTATTGAATTACTTCTTCTTCTTAGATTTCTTATCATTCGCAGGAGTGGCCTGAACTCCGGTAATACTGGCCAACTGCTTTTTCAAATTGAGCAGAATCTCGACCTGAGGTTGCCACACGCTCTTATCTCCTTTCGCTTTCAAGTCCCTCACGAGAAGTCCCTGTTTTTCGATCGCCGCTTCGATAGAAGCAGCGTCTCCAATTTTTCCCCCGTTCTGGAGAGGCTCGACTTTCTCGGGCTTAGCAGCGCTAGCTTCGGCCAGCTGTTTCTTCAGCTGTAACAGAATCTGGACCTGCGGTTGCCACACGCTCTTATCCCCCTTTGACTTCAGCTCTCTGACTAGCAAACCCTGAAAAGACAAGGAGAAAAAATTAAATGAACCAATTCGATCGCGACATTCTCACATGTGAGAGAAACCCCACCTGTCTAGCAACGGCGGCTTCTAAACTTGCGACGCTACCGTCTCCCTGAGCAGAAACCGGCTTAGTCTCTCTAGGCGGAGTCTCCTGCCTTCCGGCGTACTTCTTCCTCAATAATTCCACCTGTTTATCGTCTATCTTGCCGAAAATAGGAGACGGCTTTCCTATCTTATGACCGACCGGTAAGAACTGGGTCAGAGTATCCGGGATGTAGCCGTAGCTGATTTTATCCAGTCCCAACTGTGCCCTGAGCTCTCTGGACGTGTTCGGCATGTACGGACCGAGCAGGGCGGCCAAAAGACACGCCAGATTGCAACAAACTCCGATAACAGTTCCCGCCTTCTTCCTATACACGTAATTCAAAAGAATTTTCATTAGTTTCGTCTCCCGACTCTCACAGGGTGAGAAGAGACTCACTTATCGTCGTCGGTCCCCTTGACCTTAGCCCACGGCTCCTGGAATTGCATGTACTGATTTCCATGTTTGGACAAAGCCAAGATGTGCCTGAGAGCGTCTCTCATCTTTGCCTTCTCCAGCGCAGCTACGTACGCGGTGAGTTCTCTCTGAGCGAGAGCGAGCACCGTCAGATCGTCTTGTTGAAGATGAATCGGAGGTACTTTGGAGTCAAAATTTTTTTCAGCGAACATCAAGGCTCTGAAAATTGGTCATATTCATCACAAAAATGACGTAAAATTTTCATATTCAGCCCCAAAGAGATCAGAACTGTCGTAAAATCCCTATTTTTTGACCTAAGTTCACCCGTCGTCGACTCGTCTCACCTGTTCACGAAGTTTCCCAAGTTATTGAGCAACTCGCTGTTATTTTTCGTGGCTAAATCGACCCAATTAAAGTTAGAATCTTGACCTTCGGGTCTTACGTAGGCGAGATAAAACCGCCAAACATCTGCGGGGATGCCTGTGTCCCTGGCATCGGTTCCGAAGACTCCGATGCCTCTGGATTTCGAGAATTTAGTGTCTTCGTAGTTCAGGTACTCTGAAAAAATCGACAATCTTTATCCGTCCAATGTTTCGCTCCCTCTTCCGTCTCTCACCGATAGCCATAATGTGCTTGACCAGCGTGTGCCCCTCGTCCGCAGCCAGCAACGAAGCAGGGAACATGATCGCGTGGAACGGGACGTTGTCCTTTGCCATGAACTGGTAGAGGCTGACACTGCCGTCTTTCGGCTTCCACCACAGCTCGTAGTCCTTGGTATATCTCTTGGTGATACTGATGTACCCGATCGGGGCATCGAACCAGACGTAAAATACTTTATTTCTGTATCCGTCTATCGGCACGGGGATTCCCCACTTCAAATCCCGGGTTATACAACGCGGCTTGAGACCGTCTCGAAGCCACGGTTTGGCCACGACTCTAGCGGTCGGAGACCACTCGCCTTCGACTCCTTCGGCCCATTTTCTCAGGCTCGGTTCTATCTAGAAAGCGGTATGGATTCGTTAATCGTTATCTTCTCGTTTTCTGCTTCGGTTTTGGGGGGTCCTTCTTACTTTGGGCAAGTCGAGGAAGAATTGTACCGATGGTTTAACAATCGGTGAATTATTGCACACTTTGCATCTTGGGTTTATCAGCTCTGTAGCGTTCACCAAGTGACCGCATCCATCGCACTGATCTCCTCTTGCGTCTTCGTACTTGCAACCTGGACAAGTTCCCTCAACGAATCTGTCCGCCAAGAATCTATCGCATTGCTCGCAAAGCAGTTGATCCACGCTCTCCGCGTTGATGAAACCTTGCGCTTTCAGCCTGAGGAACATGGCCTGTACGAGTCTGTAATAATAGAAGATCAAAGTTGAAGATTGAAGAGTTTTTAACAGAAATTGCCTAGAAACCTCACATTTGCCTCCTAGAATTTGAAAAATGGCACCTTTTTTGGTCCTGAAGCGGTCAGAAAGGTCTTTAAATATAGTTTTTTCGCTTTAATAATCTAAGAAAAATCCTCAAAACCCAGAAGTGTCTTAGACTTTAGTTTCTTCGCTTCAAAAAGCCCAGAAATATCCCGAAATCCTAATATTTGGGTCCGAAGAGCGTGGATATGAGCTCAAAAAGGCCTGAAAATCTTCTAAGAGTCATCAAAAAGCTGTACAAACGGACCGAACCAGTTCTACAGCATGTTTTGTTACTCGTTGAATAAACCGTCGAAAATTGATACTCTGATGAATGTCCTACTCAGTTTGTTCCGGAGTCGTCGTCCGACCGAAGAAATCGAACCCGATGCTGAACCATCTGTAAATATCGTTATGGATGCTGAAGAATTTATCGCATATTTGTTGCGGCGTCATGTTTTCCTCTATCGCTTTAGCTTCCGTTGCGGTTCCGTATTCGTCGGTCCCACTGTACAGAGAAAAAGTCGAAAGAAACAGATTAGAGAATAATATTTAATAATTCACAGTCTTCAACAGACGAAATTGAACATCAGCGACTCTAAGACACTCACGAAATGTAGAGAGTGTTGTAATTCCTCTGTCTGCAATACCTGAAACAAAAAATTCAAACATTTCATCAACAATGTATTTTTAAAAATAAGAAACAGTTTGAAATCAGTGAACTAGTAAAATTGAACAAACCTGGCAAAAATATCTGCGGACAATACGCAGCCGATAATATTACCGAGATGTGGAACGTTGTTCACGTACGGCAGAGCCGATGTGATCAAAATGTTTCTTTCCCCCTTTTTTGGTAGCCTGTTAACGAAGGAATGAAGCGAATGAAGATTCATCTTGTAATGAACAGTTTTTTTGTTTTTTTTTAACAGATTTGTGAACGTGAGACTAACTCACACTGGATAAACCGGCTCTTTCACAACCGGATAATTTCCACCTGCCCAATTCTTTTCTACGTTTGATATCTCCTCGTCGCTCACCGAGGCCACTTCTTTCTCCCTCGGGGCAACGATCTGAAGAATAATAATGAGGCAATTAAAAAAAATTGAATCAATGATCTAATTTCTCATTACCTATTTTAGTTTATAATTAAAAACTGTATTAAATTCGTCACTCGAATAAATCATTGTATTTATTTGATCCAGGAAAAATCTCACCTCGCTCGGGTTCGATTTACTCGAGGCTCCTCCAGTGTATGAATTGATGGGGAACCAAGAAGCAGCTTGAAGACTGGCTACCGCCTTCGGTCCTCTTTCGACGTTGAATTCTTTGAGACAGTCCTGAAGAATGTAACAAAGATCAGCAACAGCCAAGATGGAAAGTAATTGGATAATGAAAAGAGAGTTTCACCTGCACAATGGGAAGACTTTCGACGGCGTTGATCCACTCTGAAACCTGAGGAAATTCTTTGACGATCTCGGGCTTAACTTCCGTCGCCATTACGGTAGACCACAAAGAAACCCAGACGGAGGCGTCGGCGGTGGACAAAGCACCGTTTTTTGTCTGAAAAAAGGTGAATATTAGAGTAAAAACTACGAAAGACTTTGAATGACTGAGAAAGATGATAATCGTGACTCGCCTCGATCAAGAACTTCTTGTTTTTCAGATTGGAGTTCAACTCCTTGAGCAGAGACCAGATGCGCGGTTTATGCGAGGTATCCAGCTTCCCGGATCCTCCGTAAGCGACTAACGCAGGCTTAAAGAATGCCGCGGAGAATTTTAGTCTTGTTAAAACAATGAAAATTACGAGAATTTGGATACGACAATGAATTGTGGTTCACCTGTAGCTGAGAAACGTCCCATTCCAACCATTTGTCGAATAAAACGGTAGAATCTTCGGCGACTGGTACTAAAAATTGAACCGCGGCACTGACGCTGAATAATACAGACCCAGAGGGCAGTTTTAGAGACGGTAATCGACCCAAGAACGCATCTGATGGACAAAAAGAACATTGTGTTAAGAGACTCGATCGAATCTCGCGCCACTGACGTAAAGAGAAATAAAAACAATTTTGTAACAAACTTTATATCACGAGTTTTTTTTTATTCTTTTTTATTAAAGAAGACATAGAATTTCATTCGAGGTCTCTAAGCAGTCGCGGAGAATAAATTGTTTGTTTTTTCCTCGTAACGTGTGACTCGATGAATTTTTAGGTTATGTCGAATGGAGTTGACGTACCTTTCGTTGAGACGGTGTTTATTTCAACACTTTTCGAGGCTAGTTTAGCCGCGATAAGCAGTTTCAGGGCGTTCGGGTTATCCTTGTTCGTAGAGACGATCATTTTCACAATAAATAAATTTGTACAATAAATATACTTGTATCACAATAAATACTACAATATGGTTAACACTAGAACAGCACCACCCGCAGGCATGCACGAGAGTATTAGGGTTAGAGGTTATGAAATTGTCAAGTTGCGTCACTCGCACGAGGAAATCTGTAATCTGCATTATTCACTGATAAGATATTACCATATAATTCTCATATCGGTGAAAAATTACTGATAAACAAATAATAAAGCCAAATAAAATATCAGTGTTGGAGTTTTTTTATTCATATTTATTTTTGTTCCATCTTAATATCAACATTGTTAATTGATCATTAATTTTCCGCATCGAAAAATATACACGTCACAATGTATATTAAAAACAGAGTGGATTCCTATAACGAGGATATAGTCTGAAGTTGGCTAGAATCGAAAAATGAGCTTTTAGACCGTTCTGGACCAGTTTCAGACAACTTCAGACCGTTCTGAACCAGTCCAACTGTCTGAGAGCTGATTTTTCTATTCTAGCCAACTTCAGATTGTATCATCGTCATTTCTGGTGTGAATTCCCAATGATGATACAGTCTGAAGTTAGCTAGAATCGAAAAATGAGCTTTCAAACCGTTCTGGACCAATTTCAGACAACTTCAGACCGTTCTGAACCAGTCCACTGTCTGAGAGCTGATTTTTAGATTCTA